>CAWUHX010000001.1:2774740-2905118 GCA_963922205.1 Romanomermis culicivorax
GCAACAAAATTTCAAAAGGTCACCACCGCCAAAAGTCGAATTAGCAGGACCAAAAAGGGACGTCGTTACGCCCGAAATTCGACCAAATTTCGAAGAAAGGGACCCCGAAATCGATCAAAGATTAGAGAGGATTCCCCAGGAACAAGAGCGATTCCAACCACAGGAAAGAGCTCCCGAGATGTCCAATCAGGAGTTGGCGACGCAGCTACGCGAGTTGAAAGGGACCGTCGAAGCCTTGTTCGACATAATCGCAAATGCCGCCACAGAGGACAACAAAAGGGAAGCCGACAGGCGCCGACAGGAGCCGGATAGACAGGTTAGACCATGTAATAGGGGTGCAGAAAGAGACAACCGTCTCGCTGCTGAAATAAATGCAGGCGCAGGGCCTAGTAATAGGCCTGATATTGATGAAGGGCAAAGGCTTAACTTTGAGCCAAAATGTGGAGAGGTCCAGCTAGAGATCTTCGATTCGAAGGAGCTGAGCAATCGGCAGACTTCAGGAATCAAAGTCAGATAGCTTCGCAGCATCCAACTTTACTAGAGTGGTCTATGATGGTAGAGGAAATATAGTTGATCCAAATACCCTTAGACCAGATCAATTGGCATGTTTCCCATATAGGGATTACAGGTTTGACAAAGACAATATGCCATCATATCAAGGAGGTGTACCACCTCAACGAGATCCAAATAGGGTTATGCTGCAGTCCTTGAACTCTGATCTTGATCCAGTGTTAACAGCAGCTTATGATCAGAGGGAAGTGCCATCAAATAATTTGGCACAGGAGATTGTAGTCAGGAATATCGTTAAAGGTGTGTTACCCAAACTTTTAGATGAGGGTATGGTAAATCAGCAGGTGCTTAGCTTTTTAACAGCACTTGAAGGGGAATTCCGTAGGATACACCCGAATCAGCTAAGTATGAAGCACTGCTGAGGCTTTCTAAAGGTAGACCGAAGGCTGTTGCAGGAGACAACATGACCTATAGGGAGGCCAGGAGAGCCATTATTAATGTCTTTGCACCTGAGTGCAACCTGGAAATGTTAACCAGGGAGTTGTTTGAGATCCAACAAAGACCCAATGAACAGGCCGTAGAGTTTTTAAAAAGGGTCAGTATATTAGTGGAACTAGTCAAAGGTGATTTAGACTATCAGTCTAAACAGAGACTGATCATCGACACCTTCATATATAAGAGTGACCCCACGTTCCAGTCTGAACTTAAGAATTCAAAGCATACCTTTAGGACTTGGTATGATCTAGCAGTTGAAGTTCATGACATTGAACGTAGATATAGAAATGCCTTTCAGAGATATGGACCCAAGGGTACACACAGGATCCTATAGTAATTAATGAAGTAGGTATGCCTAGTGGGCATGATCCTGAAATTGCCGTAGTTGCTAGGAACCAGTCAGAAGGATATCAACAAGGCCAGAGGCAAAGGTTTCGGCAACCATATCAAACTGTAGGTAATCAGGTACAGGCCCAAACCCAAAGGTCAAGGAGTGATTCTCCTGAATAGAGGAGATTCCAGTTCGGGAAGCCCCTAGGCTCAGACCGAAAAAGGTAAGAAAGAATCTCTTCTATTGAAAATCTCAAAAGAGATGGTACAACTGGTCGAAAGGTTTCGACCAGCTCCAGCAAAAGGTTGATAACAGGCAAATGGAAAATCGGTCTGATGTGGCCATACCTAGTACCAGTCAGGGAGGTCAAGTTTCCCGAGATCCGACTAAGCCATGGTGTGAGTTACACAAGAACATAACACATAATACTGCAGACTGCAGGACATTGAGAGTATTGTCCGAGCGCAGGAGCAGAGGTAGAGCCAGCTTCCCCACCTTCAACAGGGGAGGCTTCAACACTTTTGCTCGAGGTAACTATAGAGGTAGAGGAGGTTACCCAAATGCCAACTTTAATAGCAGAGGCAGAGGTGCTTATAATGTAGGTTATTCAGGTTATCAGGATAGCCACGAGAGTTATCAACAGAATTCAGATTATAATGAATTTCTGGAGTTTAAAAAGCAAAAGGAGCTGCAAAAGCAGTTCCAACAGATGCAGCAATATCAACAACAAGCTGCATTACAGCAACCTCAGCCGCCTCAGGCTATTATGGGTCCGACTCAGACTCTGCAGCAGGGTCAATTCACAAATCAGCCACCTCAGAAGGATTATTCGAGTGTTATGGTTGCAAGGCAATCTCAAATGAGTCCTTCAGGTGAAGTAAACCAGAGAGTGAATTGCCCAAATGTTGTATTAGGTAGTATTGTGCAAATGAATGCAATTGCACCACAACCTGTAGTACCATCAATACAAGTAATAAGGAGAGGCACACCAGCTAGTCCTCAGGAACAACATTTGCTGGATACGTACCCCAGAACAGCCCCATTCCACATTGAGGTTGTTATAGGAGGTCGTAAGACAATGGCTTTAATTGACACAGGAGCTCAGTGCACTGTCATGTCGGCTAAGTTTCTGAAAGAAACTTTGGGCCCGGATTACACTGAATATCCCAGGATATTAAATGTTACTGTAGCCAACGGTAAGACAGTCCAAGCCCATGGGTATATCCAATTTAGGATGGATACGTTGTGTGGACAGTTCCCCGTAAAAGCAATTGTAATTCCTGAAGCAGGTGAAAATGTCATTGTAGGAACAGACTTTTTGGCTCATCCTCAGGTAGGAGCCATAATAGATTTCAGGAATAGGACGATGACGCTCAACAACCGTCAACAACGGATATTTGGACGCCGGACCAGCCCCAATCCAATTGTGGAGAAGTCATGACCACGAGTGCCACAGAATCCACAGCGAGCACCGCCAACCAGTATCAGCCAAAGATTTGCCTGCTAAAGGTTTCGGTGCCAGTGGTGAGTGTGAATCCCATCTACTTACCTAGTGGTACTGATATACTTCTGAGAGCAAAGCTTTGGGATAAGGTAGGCGAAAATCGCCTCAATGGAATCATAATAGAGTCTGAAGACAATGAAGAAAGGTTCCACATTGATAGTACCATAGTAGATGGTACAAAAGATGATTTTGTTGTTATGGTATCCAACAACACAGGATCAGGATGCCATTTGAAAAGAAATCAAATAATTGGCCATACTAATTCAGTGTTGTGTGATACTGATAACCAAGATCAACTTAAGGAGAAGATAGTTGAGGATTTGGAGAAGCTGCAAACTTGTGCAGTCCAGGCTAGACCTGATTCGACTCAAGTGGATGAGAAAGAGTTCAAGGAAGCCTTGTACAATATGCTAGCTAAATCCAACATACCATCTGAACAATTGGAACAAGCTTTACGGTGTCTCGCAAAATATAGAGACGTGTTCAGCTTGCCCAGTGATCCTCCAACTACTACACCCTATTTGACCTGTAAAATAAATACAGGGGATGCAGCACCTGTGGCAAAAAGGTACCACAGGACTGCCATAAATTTACGGCCACATGTTTGTGAGCATGTGCAAGATATGCTCAAAAAGGGTGTAATTGAGCCATCAAAGTCGCCTTGGGCAGCTCCGTTATTTCTAGTAGGTAAAAAGGATGGTACCAAGCGACCGGTAGTGGACTTTAGGGGTATAAATGATGTTACCAAGGATGATAAGTATCCCATTCCTAGAATGGATGACTATCTAGACTGTTTAGGTAAAGCCAAATTTTATACTACCCTAGATCTCAAATCAGGATATTGGCAAGTGCCAATGGATGAAGAAAGCAAGGAAAAAACTGCTTTCATATGCCAAGAAGGGCTTTATCAATTTAAAGTCATGCCCTTTGGCCTAAAAAATGCGCCAGCCGAGTTCCAGCGTATGATGGAAAGAGTTTTGCATCCATATGTTTGGAAAATCTGTCTAGTCTATATAGACGACATTATTGTGTTCTCAAATACGTTTGAAGAACACCTAGTTAATCTAGAGCTAGTCCTGCAAGCTCTAAGAAAGGCTCACTTGACCTTGAAGCCGGAGAAGTGTGAATTCCTGCCTGAGAGAGTTCATTTTTTAGGACATATCTTAAATTCAGATGGAGTTTCCCCAGATCCGAAAAAGGTCAAAGCTATAAATGATTTCCCATTCCCAGAGTCTAAACGTAAACTGCAAAGGTTTCTAGGTATGTTGCAGTGGTGTAAAAAGTTCATACCGGGTTTGGCTAAACACGCTGAACCGTTGTACAAACTAACTGGGAAGAACTGTGTTTGGGAAGTCACGGAGGTTCACCATCAGGCTTTTAGGAGCCTGAAAGAAGCACTATTGTCTGTGCCATTCCTTAGGTATCCGGTTTTGGACGGGTCTGCGGACTTTGTCCTTCAGACAGATGCCAGCGGAACGGCACTAGGAGCAGTCCTTTACCAGGAGACCAAGTCAGACCACTGGGTAATTGCTTACAATAGCAGAATTTTAAAAGCGGATGAGAAAAAGTGGTCAGCCACGGAAAGGGAGTGTTTGGCAATTGTGTATGGCTTGAAGTTATACAAGCACTACTTAGTGGGTCATAAAGTGATCATAAGAACTGATCACAAACCTTTATTATCTATGAAGGTCAATGCCATGACCAATGGTAAATTGAAGAGATGGTACTCATTCATCTCTCAGTTCAACCATAAACTAGAGTATGTGCCTGGAAAACAAAATGCCATGGCAGACTTTTTGTCCAGGATGGATGAACCAGACGATCAAGCGGAAAAGATACCGCCAAAATGGGAACACATGTTCTCAGAGGGTAAACGAGAGTCCGAAAATCTGAAAGATCTTGAGGCACAGCTTATTGAGAAAAAACATCTCAATTTGGTAAAGAGATTCAGAATTCTGACAGATCGGAATCCTGAAGACGGTACTCCGTTATATCTGGAGCCAAAAGGTAAGAAGAATCAGAGGACTGATATGAGTCCGAGATTCACCCAAATTTATCCAGAAGATTCTGAGGGTGATCCAGAATCAAACTCGCCTGCAGACTTGATAAATGCCGTAACTACAAGGAGCATGGCGAAGGAAGCGGAGAAGAGTAATCAGGCTCAGATACAGCCTGAAGGCAATCAGGTCAACGAAAAAGTAAGTAGGGGAAATCAGGACAAAGGTAAGGAAAAAAGAGTAACCTGGTTATACCCAGAAAAGGAACAGGAGTTTACTTTGGCAGACCCAAAGGAGAATGAATTACCAAAAGGGCTAATTAGAGATGATCTCATGGCCCTCTTGCAGAGAAAAGATGAGGTACTACGACCATACTTTGATAGATTGGGTCCAAATGGGACAACCAAGTATCATAGTGGATTTTATATCCAAAATGAAGTGTTATACCGCGAAGCCGGACAGGGATCGGATGATCAGGTGGTCGTCCCATCCTGCCTTAGGGACAATACTTTGCACCAGTACCACGGTGCCGTAATGATGACTCATCAGGGGTTCAAAAGGACCCTTGCTATGATTAAAAAACGGTTCTGGTGGCCTGGAATTGAGAAGGATGTCAGGCACTGGATCAAGTTTTGTCCAGTTTGTCAAATGGCTAATCAGGGAAACACAGAAATTCCACCACTGATACCAATTATTCCACAAGGTCCTTTTGACATAGTATCAGTGGATATCGTGGGTATTTCTCCACTTAGTGAGAAGAGACCGTATGTCATAGTCTTTCAGGACTATTTTACAAAGTGGGTTGAAGCTGAACTGATCCCGGATCAGTCAGCTAGCACCGTTGTAGATACCTTTCTACAAGCTATTGTATTTAGGCACGGGACTCCACGGAGACTACTCAGCGATAGAGGAGGTTGTTTTACCTCAGATCTAATGAAAGAGATCTGCAAGTTATTGGAGTGTCAAAAAATTTTTACAACAGCCTACCATCCACAAGGAAATGGTATGGTAGAAAGGTTTAATCAGACACTCATCAAACAGCTCAGAAAGGTGGCCATCGAGGAAAAAGATAACTGGCCAAGATACTTGAGAGCAGTGGTGTTTGCATATAATGCCACACCACACGCAGCCACGGGGCAATCCCCATTTTCGTTGCTTAGAGGTCATGAGGCAACCTTCGGGTTAAACTTATCGAAAGCATACGATATTGTAATGCCGGACAGCAATGCTGAGGCATACAAATTTGTGTTGACAAATCATTTAGTCAACCTTTACGAGGATATTGCCAAAAATATCCAGAGTGCTGCCGAAAAATCGAAGAAATACTTCGATAAAAAGTCCAAACAAAATGGATTTAAAGAAAAGGATTGGGTTCTGCTCAAAGTAGATAAGCAGAAAAAACTAGGACTACCATGGTCCGGTCCGTTCATAGTTACGGACATTTCGCGAGAAGCAGAGAACGTTGTCACCATTGTACATTGGGACAACCCGCTAAATCGCCAAACTGTTTCAATCAGCAGGTTGAAACATTTTCGTTACGAGACCACTAGGGTCTTGCCGCGAATAGCGCGAGCCAATCAGGACGCGCCACGTGACGAAAATACGTCACTTTCCAATATGGCACAAACAGTTACGACTGGAGCGCCGATTCAAATGAAATCATTTGAAAATTCGCTCAAGGCGAATCTATGCGCGATCTCGCGCTGATTTTTTTATTTTGTGTACATATCTCGCGCGTGTAAGTACTAATTTTAATTAAAATTGTATTAAATTGTAATATTTATCGTGTTTATGTATTATTCGTATTAATTTTGTACATTTTTCATATTTATTTCAGACTTGGGGAAAAATTCTTCGGAATTTTAGACCAAGGTGACAACCCAAAAAATTTCTGACATTTTTCTAAAAAACTAATTTTCAAATTTTTCATTTTTTCAAAATCAAACTATAGCTGCCCCGCTTATCTGAATTCTAAACTTCCATCGGAAGGAAGAAGTAAAATATTCCCCGAACCGCGATAAAAAGGAAATTAGCAAAATTGCTAAATTAAACTTTTTTCAGCGTTCAATAAAATTTTAAATTTTATAAATTTATTATTCGAAAAAGAAAAATTTCGAAGCGTAAAGAAATGGGAAAGGGCGCGCGGAACCGCCAACAAGCTCCGACGCGTGAGTGGTCGCACACAGAGCGCCACGTTGAATATGGCAGGGCCCAGCACCGCCAAGACAACCGTTTTTTCTTCATCGACGGTAAGTTTCGAACTTATTTTTATCAAATATTCTTGGAAACCGCAGGTAATGCCCAGAAGTCACTGGAAGACCAGCTCGGCGCCCCAAAGGGCAGACGAGGTTAGAACTTAGAGGGAACGAAAAATGGGAGTACTGAGAAGCGGAAGCTCGAAGCCAAGCAGGGAATTTCCATTTTGGAAATATACCTGATACCACCGAGAGCTAAACGATTCAAGAGAAACCTAGAACCTTGGGTTCAGCCCGTTTTAAAGTTTTATCATTCAAAAATTCATCAAAAATTATTTATTTTCAAATCAAATTAAATCATATCACTTTTTCGATACAAAATTCATTAAAAATTATCAATTTCGAGCGCTATAAAAATTGTAAATACAGCGCCATAAATGGAGCGTAGTTGGTCGCTCAAGCAGCTGGTCAGAGATTGGTGTCCGATCAAGTGGTGGACAATCGGATCAGGTCTACCCTCCCCAACATATAGAGGTAGCAAGGGTAAGATTTGGTAAGGTGTTAGTTGCCTACCAGCTCAATGATTGTATATCAGTGGCTCACCTAACAACCTGCACTAAACTTAATTTTCTGCGAAACTTAACCCGCTTGGTGTTGTGGTGCTGGTGTAGTATAGACCCGAGAATGCGCTGAAAAAAGGGGAATAAAACACTAAAATTAATAGTACTTTATGTTTAGATTATAACGTCAAACGGGCCGTACGAATCCACGAACTGGATCAGTGGTTTAAAGCCACATTTGGGTACTGGCCGGCCAATCCCAAGGAACCTCGAATGGTAGACATCGGGAAGGTCAGCCAGGTACTCCATTTTATCCGAGAAGTGTCAATCTTCAGAGGACAACCAGTTTGTGGTTTCGACGTTGAAAAAGTCAACCAGGATAAGGTCGCCGCCTTGTTCAAAACAAGGGAGGTCGACAATCCAATGGGAAAGCAGTTTGCCCGATATATCAGCTTCGCGCTAACGAATGGTCAAACTTACGTTATTGATACAATGTCGATGATGATCAAAGAGTGGACCAGCCTCCACGACTTCTTGAACTCCGACATGCTCTTCGCCGGATATGCCGTGCTGGAAGACCTGGTGAGTATCTATAACGTTTGTGGCGCAGGGCGAGATAATAAGGACAGGGACAAAACTGTCCCCTTACGGGAATTTCTAAGAAAGACCAAAGGTCGATACTTTGACTTAGACCGTTTCGCCCTCACCATGGTAGGAGTAAACCTGGAGAAAAAATGCTTTCAGACAGGTATATGTCCCGAAACCTTTCGGTTAAAGGGACTGTTCACGGAATTTTATTTGATAGACGTGGGCCCCTACCAATATGACTTTTCGTTAAAAGCGAACCGTGATCGGTTTGCCAAAAGGGGTATATTGCCGGAAGAGCTCAGATACGCCGCTCTAGACGCATACTACTCCTTATTGGTCATGTTTGCCGCCATTCACTATGGCATGGCCGATCAACTGCTTATGCAAATGCAGATTTTCAACCATGACAAGGTGGATCCCAAACAGATCAACACCATTGCCCTGCATTTTTATCAACAATATCTAATGATTCCGGGCAATGTGAATCGAGAAATGGGGCTAGGTACCCCAGTTATGGAAACCGATCAGGTTCAACCAAATATGGTCTATCACATGATGAAGTGTGAGATGTATAACCGTTGGGCGGTACAGATGCAGGGAAATAACACAGGTTATTATACCGCGCCCACGGAGTGTAATCCAGTTCGTCCGCAGGGAGTTCAGTTGCCAAGTGGTTTCTACCCACTACTTCCAAGAGATAACAAACCAATGAAGGACGACAGATACACCACAGATAGTGATCCCGACGAAATCCAGGACGTCCAGATACCAGACTGGGTTAATATTTCAAAAGATATCCTGGAAAATCTCAAGTCAGGTGGAACCTACTGGGATTTAGACGGGAAAATTTCTTTAACGTTGTACGAAAACGCCAAGCTATACTGGCAACAAGCCGGGAAGCCCGATACCATTCCACAAGAGGTGTTTTCCTCTAATAACCACTACCCAGTGGGTATCGAGGGCCATAGACAGGCCTATAAGACCAATTTTTATACGCCAAACTTGGCAAAAATTTCAGGTATGCTGGATGAGCGAAACTTTCCAGAGTTAGAGGTCATCTGCAAATTTATGCCATTGGCCTATCATTTGGCATGGCCTCATTCCAGAGCGGAGTGCGACTATGAAACTAGCGCTCTGCTAAATTATAACTTTCTAAATAGTTATACTAAAGAAGGCCAGGAAATGATAAAGAAAATGTCCTGGAAGTCAGGCGACCGCCTGGCTTACTATTTAGAATTAGCAGCGACGCTACCGCCGTCGGAACCCCGCTTTCCATCTAAAAAAGGGGTATACGCATGGCAGAATCGGTTCGGTTTTGTCCCGCTACGATTTCGAGAAGCCGAGGAGATCCTACAAATTGGCGATGACAAATCGTTATTGAAGGACGGAGCCTACAAGGTAAATCCTTATTTTTATGTAACTTTTTACTACGTAGGCTTCGAGACTTTAACGCCGGGACTGCGGTATCCCATGACGGAAGACGCATCGCCAACCGACTACCCGATTACCTACGCACCGAGAAATCCGCTCGAGCTCAGACCGGAGTTTGTCAGCAAAAGCTTCCGGGAGAGAACAATCGCTTCGGAAATGCCCGGGTATACACTTACATATACCCCAGCCGGTGAGTTAATTTCTAAGGTACCATTAAATCGTCCCTCAACTTCCCAAACGGCGCAAGCCGGAGGGACGGGACAGGTCAAAGCGCAGCCGCAGGTGCTAGCGCCAGTGGTCAAAGCTACACCTGCTTTGGACACTGCTGCTACGCAGGCAGCTGCAGTAGTTGTCGTCCAATCCAACCAGCGGTGGCACAGCCGACTCAAGTACCTCAAGTACAACAACCGGCCGAGCCTGAGCCAGAGGTTGTCACCATAATGCAATCAGTACCTCCAGCACCAGCTGTTTTGCCGGCTAAAGTAAAGCAGCTGTTGCCGAAGATACGAAATTCAGACTCTGAGTCCAGTTCAGAGGAGGATGTAGAAGAAGAAGAAGAGGGTGAAATCCTCGAATCTGAGGGCCAGACATCAGAGAATAAGGATGCGATGGAGGCCAAAACTCAGAAACAGGCTCTTGAGGAGGAAAAAATCCAGACTCAAATTGACGAAGCAGTCACCAAAATGTCAGGGATCGATGTCAGACTGGAAAAGATGCAGGAAGCATCCCCGGAGATACCTGTGAAGGCCAAAGATCCTAAGGATCATGACCGTCAAGCGAAGCAAGAGGCCCTACAGGCCAAAATTCAGGAACAGAGAAGGCTGACGCAGCAGGAATTCCTGCGTCAGAGGGCAATCCAAAGAAAGCTGAAGGAGCAGGCACTAGCCGACGATAGCTCAGATTCAGCTATTGCAGCGACAGAGCTGATGCGGAGGGGAAGAATTGCCGAGGAAGGTATTCCTGGAATTTATTCCCCAGACAAAGTTCAGCAGATGTTAGCTGAAGGTATGTCGGAAAAATTTATCCGACATCTAGCCAAAGAAAAGGTAAGGCGTAGAAAGAGGATAGGTAAGGCCAAGCGACGCAGACTTGCAGCTCAGGGACAGCAGCAACAAGGAGCGGCCGCCACCGGATCCGAAAACGACGCCTACGATACGGCCGAAGAAATGACGACACCACAATACTCGACGAGCCAAAAGTCGAGATCGGAGACTTCAAAGAGTCAGACGAGAACGGAGACTTCAAAAAGTCAGACGCGAATGGAGACCTCCATAGGCCAGACAAAATCGGATAGGACAACAGGGTCCACTGCGACAACTTCGTACACTCAGACGCGAACGGTATCGAAAACCGGCGGAGAGGTTAGTACTACTTCTGGCAAAAGTAAATCCGTGCCCTCCAGCTATACCGCAAGAAGTAGCAAACCTGCGGGAAGCGTATTGGTGAAGCCCGATCTTGAATCAGAGGAGAAATTGATCAAGAAGGTCAAGCTGAATGTGGTAGCTAGTAGACCCGAAAGGGAACCACAGCAGTTTGTCACTCCTGGTCAATTGGCCGAAACTCTGATTGATTATTGGGAGTGGCAACGGGAACAAAGGCGTTTAATTGGGCCGATCTCATTTGAAAATCCAGAGGTCGCCAATTACTTCGCCTTTGATCGGCAAGAACGGCCGATAATTTACCGAATGGTCAATGATGCCATGGCCGAAATTCACGAAAATTACCGCCAGCAATTTGAAATGCAGGGCGGATTTATGTTTGATGGAGAGCGCATCCCTGAGGAGATCTGGGAATGGATAATTTTAATTCTCATCCCCAGATGGCTTCAGGACTACGATGCCTCAGACGTCTTTACGGCCATTAGGTATGTGACCCTAATGATTTTTCTTCAGTTGGACTTCGCTCCGATCACGCCAACGGCAATTGGTAGGTAGTATGCCCAGGCGTGTTCGTTTGCAAACAGACAACTAGTCGTTGAGGCCCAGGGAAACTGCGTAGACGATGTCTACATTGCAGCCTTTAATCAGTATATTTTTATGGGCTCGCAAAGGTTAAACCAGATGGGTGTTAAGAGGAAGGCACCAGGCGATGACAGGTCGCAAGCTGATAAATTTCAGCGAACGGCTGCCAAGAGCCCGAGTAAGTTCAAAGTGCCTAGACTCCCTCCGGCTAAGAAGCAACCACCGATGATACAACAATCATCGGCTACGACCAGCCAGAGGTCATATAGTGAAGCTGCTAGCACTTCTTACAAAAGTCCGCTTTCTCGATCAAAATCAATATCATCAAAATCTCTTAATTCAACTTATCGGACACAAAAACCGCAGCGCAGCAGCTCCACTAGCAGTGGTCAAAGGCAGCAGGGGAGAGACGATATGTTCTCAAACCCGGCCCCGTACAGGGCTAGACCGGGGTATGACCAAGGTCAACCCAGGGGAGGCTTCAGAGGGCGCCCTCAGCGACCTTACAGAGGCCGAGGAACCTGGCAACACCAAGGTCAAGACCCGGATGCTCAATTCCATAATCCGAATTTTATGCCGCTAGGTAGACGCGGCGGAAGCCAACAAGGCCAAAATAGAGGCCAAGATGGAGGTCAGACCCGAGGCCAACCAGGTCAGAGGGGGTACTATCAAGGTAGACCTCGAGGAGGCTACCGAGGCGGCGGGCAGCAGCAGTAAATAGCCGCATAATTTTGGCCCAAAAATTTCTTTTTCGTATATATACATTTTCTACTTATTTCATAAAACATAAAACTCAAAAACACTAATAAAATAACAAAAAATCCAAAAAAAAAAATCAAAAAACATAAAATCCAAAAACATTTCTTTTCGGTGCTGCTGGCCATCAAAAATCTCTTTTTTGACAAAACCGGTGCAAAAACGCAACCGTAAAAAATATTTTAACTTTTGGCCACATTCTTGCTCAAATTTTTTAGCGCATTTTAAATTTTGTGATATCCGTACAACCCCGCGTCGTCTTTTTGTATCGCCATATAATCTCGTATTTTAGTTTAATTTAGAAAAAATAGAGACGCGGGAAGTCGATTTGCATGCGGTTAGACCCACGGCCAACGAATTGACACAGCATGCAGACCGAGCGGCCGAGCCCGAAGCCGACCACACATCCGGCACCGACGTTTACGTCGTACTCCTTAGGGCAGGAGGTTATTCCATCAACGCCGAGGTCAAAATGGACGTCACTTGCCAGCCATTGCGGCGAAGCCCTTGGTATTCGTTGTGTCCAACGACCAGCACAGGAGTTCTATTAGGACAGACTGTGAAACGGGAGTCCGGTGAGACAAACTGTTTATCAGGAGTCAGCCGGAGTTGTAGATTTTTTCTTTTTGATTAATTCTTTTTAATGCCGGGGTAACCCGGCCAAAAGTTTTTTTTCTACCTCCCGTAGGTCGGTTTCGACGCGCGAGGGATGTTGGGCACCCTGTTGATGCCAATTCGTGTGGGGAAATCGACATGCAAATCGACGAAAGGGACGACCAGCGGCGCAGACATTTGCATAGAATGGAGCGCCAAAGAAAGACGAAAAAGTGAAAGTGAAATCATTCTTCACTTAATATCGTTTTTTATTATATTTTTGGTTTTTATTGCTGGCGTCCCCAAATACAAATTTCCCAGCAACTTGTGTTTTTTATGAGTATTGCACTGTGGTATACCCACATTCTTTTTACATATTTCGCTGGACTTATTGCTATACATATTCGTTTATTTATTTAGATAATCCGCGTCGACGAAGGCGGAGGGCCAGAGGCCCAGGCGCCGGCTTACATCAAGTAAGTTTTGGGAAACCCCTTTCGGGTTATACCCAGGTAAGTTTATCCCTGAGGGGATTCCTTGTCTCATCTAGGAGACTGCGGAGGTCCTAGGTAAGGCCCCCGTATTTAGAACAAAGTTTATCTTTGTTGTTGTAGGTCTGGGGAACCGGACTGTTGCACTATCACCGAGGCTTAGCCAAGGGATCAGTTCTAACAGGTCAGTTCAGACCAGAGTTATCTTTTCTTACGCCTCTTAAGGAAAGACCTGCACAACACATATAGTGAGCTGTTTTTATGGTAGTAGTAAATAAATTTCCAAATCTAAGACCGGCGTAATACCCCCCTTACCCCCCATGGGGTGCTCTGCTTACCACCCTTCAGATTATTCTATAGGGTTTCGTGTGCGGAGGTGCATTCCTTTGCATTTTGAAATGAAAAAAAAGCAAAAATTTTCCGGTGCTTGGCGCCGAATTTCAAACCATTTATGATTCTTAGTACCATTTCCGTTGCGCCGTTAGAAAATGTCGGCCTAGCTTAAGCCCCAGTTATACTCGCTGGGCTGGGCTGCGCCAGGCTGGCTTACGCCACTGTGTATAACCGAAAATTGTTGCGCTAGCTTACGCTAGGCCTGGCGTTAAGCCAGCGCAAGCAGGCGGTGCGCTCTAATGTTCCTGAGCTCTAACGTCCGCACTCCATCATCGTCGGCCAATATTCATCACATGTTTTTTTACGTCGGAAAAAATTATGGTGATGTTTTTGAACCATCAAAATAAAGTTTATTTAATTTTCGCTCACGTAATATTTTCTAATTTTCGACGAATTTCGACCGATCTTCATTTTTTGGGATTTGAACAATTTTGGCGATATTTTTAAACCATAGGAAAGCGTATTTTCGATAAAGTCTCGCCAGCAAATTTCTATCAAAATTGTCTCTTTCCTCTGTTATCTAACCATAATGTAACGGGGCCCCGAGCTCTGGGGGATCGGACGACTTTTTTCGGGCAAGGGGTCACTAATTCCCTAAAAATTTTGGGCGAGAGGTCTGTGAAGGAAAAAAGTTCGATTTTTTCACCAAAAAGGTCCAGAAAAACGGTTCGAAAAATAGTAATTTTTGTCTAAAAAACGATAAAAAATGTAGTTCTGGCGCGAAGCGCCGATAAAATTGACGTTTTTGACCATTTTTTGTTCAAAAATCGCTATTTTCCAGTATTTTTCCGACCGAGAGTATGGGGGTCCCTATGACTACCATATGGCTAGCCATAGGATTGGAAAATCCTGGCGGGGTCGCCCAATGTCTTGCCATACGGCCGACGATTTCTGGGGGGAGGTTCCAATAGCACTCCCCCCAATTATGTACATGATTTTTCTAACCCAAATAAAAGTTTTTTTTCATCCAGAAAGAGCATCCTTTTTCTGTGTGTTGTTTTATGAAATTTGAAACGGAGTGAATCGTGGCGTTTCAATCAAAATGCGGCAGTTTTTTCCAAAATTTGGTAAAATGTTGGAAATTTTTTGAAAATTGTTGCGATTTTGATTCAACTGATGAAAAACATCAAGGAGCATACAACAAACACTTTTTAAACCCATTTCCAACGTGTTTTAGCTAAAAAAACCCACGATTTTTTGTATGTATGCTTTTCTAGCGTAAGATTGGTTATACTCCTTACGCCACGCTGCGCTACGCCAGGCTGGGCTGGCCCAGCCCAGCGTAGCCTGGCGTAAGCGTAAGCCGTGACGTAGGGAGTATAATCCAGCCTTTATGCTTACAGCTTTCAAAAGTCAGCATATTAAGGATGAACGTTTGACCTTGTATTGTTTTTTCCACGTATTTGACGAAAATCACGATTTTTCTAGATTATTTTCAAAAAATTGTTTTGCGGCGCTTTTATCATTTTTGGCTTTTGGGAACATATCTTTTTGCATTTGGAAAATGGTTAAAACATTAGCATGGGAAAATTGCAGAAGTTCTTGTTATCTGAAGAAGCTATCCAGACTGGTTGTTGCTTGCCTAATTTTTGAATTTTAGTTTGCCCCACTGAAAACACATTGAATCCACTGAAAAAATAGACCCTTCGTACAGCAAAAAGATATTAAAAATATTCATTTTCCAACGCTATAGAATATCATAATCTAATATTTTCTTCCGTTGCTGAGCGCCGGAGATATTCAAGCCCGAAGTAAAATACCTATCGTGCTTTTTTGTGCTTTAGATAATTTGAAAACAATCGCTTTTGATGAATAATTGTGATTAGGAAATTACTGGCTCCAGATATATAAGCTCCAAAATGGAGATAAATTGTTTGACCTCTTCCGCCAATCAAATGGTGAAAAGATCATGATGGATCATCGGCAGTTACAGGAGAATGTGCTGAAAAATGCATTTTTCGCCTTTTTAGAGACCTCGAAGTCAAAATTTTTCGGCGCTAGGCACCGAACAAGTTACTTTAGCCAGACTTGATTTCTCACCCAAAATTCAGGAAATTCAACTTTAAAAGTCAGGAACTGACTCGAAGTGAATGAAATACAAGGGAAGTAACTTTTAATCTTTTTTTCTGATTAAATTAAGCGAATTTATCAATTTTAGAGTGAGGAACTAAAAATTTATATGTGCAACCAAATTTTTTCCCAAGTTACAGATCAACCTGGCTTGTGCGAAAAAATCCTGATGATTGATTTGAATACTGACTGACCTAATATGTGAGCCTTGTTATTCTGTGCGTGATTAAGAATGTATTCAAAAGGATTGATCTGCTATGTGGGCTTCTACTGTGATTTTGAAAAGTGTTTTTGATTAAATTTGTTTAAAAAATGTTGTTTTTTTACTACCACGTTTATTTATTCAGACTTTTTAGTTTTGGCTTGTTGAAATTCGTATTGGCTTGTAAAATTTGGCCCTAGGAGCCAAATGGCTTGTCGAGAAAAAATGAAAAAACTTTGGTCTCACAATTATCTAAGCAAGAAAGGGTTGATCTGTTACTTTTCATGTTTCCATAGCTAATTGCTGTGCCATCACATTCTTTAACATGGGTATTTATTTTCAGCCGAATGACTATGTTACACATCAGACCCGAATCAGAATTGTAACAATTTCTTCGGGTCCGGGACTGGGTCCAAAATTTTAAGAATGCCGGGTTCGGATCCATTAAAATGGTCGAATAACTTCGGGCCTCATTCGGTGTCCCGTTCCACGATACATCTCTAGCAGACATCCCTAAATTGGTCGGAAATTTAGTGGGGGTAAAATCCTATATGATGGAAGTAATGTATACCTTCTCCCGCGACGTGACCTCTTTCTGCTTGTCACTGTCTCCGGGTGCTGAGTGGGGGGGCTCAATTTTTACCTTTCTACAATTTATTCGTTCATTTCCTACCGTATACCTATTTCCATGCTCTAATTTCAGTTCCGTTTCCCACACTATCTCTCATTTCCATGCTTTAACTCTATTGTACCTTCAGGTCATGGTGGCATGCTTTCCTTTCATTTTTTACTTCTAGCTCAACTAATATCAGTCGCTCTCAGTCTATACTATTGACTCTGTTTCCTTATGTCGCAGTCTCTATGAGCAGAAAATTGTCTAATTTTCCTACGAAAATTGTTGCATCAACTGATTTCTGCAGATTTCAAAAATCGGACACAATGTACATTTGGAAACATTATTTTGAGAAATATCTGGAGTATGAGAACATTTAATTACTGATAAGGATGGTGCTTCCAGTTGAAATCTCTGATGCTGAACGTGGCTTCAGCATCACGAATCATATTCGCTTATCCAAAAGATCAAGATTAAAACTAGGTATCATTGATGCACTCATGTAAATCTACATCAATGCACCTGAGATGCCCGAATTCAATGTAGCAGGGTACGCTAGAGCTTGAGTGAATAAACATCTCCTACGGGGTTGGCTGATGCATAGTGGCACGTTTTAAAAACTGAGCTTTCAGCTAATCCGTTAGTGTTTTTTGTGCGTACGGTCGCTAGCTTTCACCATCTATTACTACATTTACACTTTTTACCGTAGCTACGATCGTCATTATCAATTCGACGGCCAACTTAACCTGCAAAGCTGTCGATCCTGGCAGTCCGGCCGCCGTTTATCGTTGGCGACGACCTAACGATGCTGATTTTGAACAGGCGACTCGTTCCGTTCTCACAATCTACGAAGCCAAGCTATCCGATTCGGGTGTTTATTCTTGTTTACCATTCAATGTCATCGATAAGGGCGAGATTGGAAGTTATAATCTTACGGTTTATGGTATGCATTTACATCATAAGTGTCAGGGATTCTGTGCAAGTTTCCTTCCGAGCATCGCAGGAAAGGGTTCAAAACTTAAAGATTGAACAATATTAAGTAGTTCGTGTAAAAGATTCACATCGGGTTTCTACGAAAATGATTGTAAAACAGGGTTCATACACAACCTGGAAAAACTGGAAAACACAGGGAATTTTTTTTCGTGTCTGGAAAACCTGGAAAACTCAGAGAATTTCGTGGAAAAAATAAATATTTTGTGTTGAAAAGTAGAGGAAAATCGTCAAATTTTTTCGCTTCGCTGCGGCGAGTTTTCTTATTCGACTATGCACATTGAAAGTGAAATTGCTTAAAATCATCGAGTATTTGAGATCGTTGTTTTTAGTTTTTCAACTTCAGCTTTTAATTTAGCCTTAAAATTATTATGTCAAAGTCAACGTTTCAATTGGATTGTAAGGGTAATATTCGAGAAAACATTCAAACTCCCTATTTATGCCAGAAAATTGGAGACTAATCAACAAAATGTTTTCGGCTATATAGAGCATTCATATTTGCAAGCGAAAAAAAATCTAGTCTGGTCAGGGTTTTTTTAGGTCAATTAGGAACCATGGCTTCTAAAAATTCTGATTGACTCCTAAAAATTTAGGGGCACAAGCCAACATGGCTTATAAAAGTTAGAGCCTAACGACCCTTTTGATTGGGTGAGTTTCCTGTCCGGGGATGCATTCTTATGCGTTTTTAAGAATACATATCGAAAATTTTCCGGCGCTTTGCGCCGGATTTCAAATCACTTATGATTCTTGTTATCATTTCTGTTGTGCAGTTGGAAAATGTCGGCCTAGCTTACGCTGGCTTATAGCTTTCAAACATCAGCATGTTATGGATGAATGTTTGACCTTGTATTGTTTTTTCACATATTTGACCAAAACCTATATTTTTCTAGATTATTTCCACAAAATCGTTTTGTGGTTCTTTAGAATTTTCGACTTTCGTGAAGATAACTTTGTGCATTTGGAAAATGATTGAGCGTGGGACAGTAGTAGAGGGTCTTCTGTCTGAAAAAGTCATCAATTCATTGCTGCTTGCCTAATTTTTGAATTTTAGTTTGCCTGACTGAAAACATGTTGAATTCACTGAAAAATTAGACTTTTCAGGCAGGAAATAGATATTAAAAATATTCATTTTCCAACGATATAGAATATCAAAATCCAATTTTTTTCCGATGCTCTGCACCGCATTAATTACCGATATCCGAGTCCGGAGCAAAATATCTATCACACTTTTTTATGGTTTATGCGTTGGTTTATATATATCATAAATAATTATGATTGGTAAATTACTGGCTCTTGATATACGAAAACGTTAGAAAAATGTTTTAACGCTTCCACCAATCAAATGGTGAAAAGATCACGATTGATCATCGATAGCTGCATAAGAATGTGCTGAAAAATTAATTTTCCGACGTTTTAGAGGCCTCGGAATCAAAATTTTTCGGCGCTAGTTTGCGCAATAATTTGAAATAAATTTTTTGATTTAGTACTCTATTTTTGATGATACTTTAGCTCACACATGTTTCTATTATTCAGTATTTTTCTTCAGGGTAGTATATTTAATCATTATAAAAACCTGGAAAAGTTTCATTTGTCAACCTGGAAAACCTGGAAAACACAGGGAATTTTTTTTCTCCAACTTTGTATGAACCCTGTAAAATGTTCGAGTCTTTTTTCGTTTAGATCCAGCAACACTCGAAAATCGCTTGAATTTGGAAGATACCGTTACGGAGAATGAAACAATCAATTACAGTTTAACATGTACGGCGCGTGGCTTCCCAGTTCCCAATATTACCTGGTATAAAGATGGAGGAATAGTCTTAGAATCGGACCACTGGGCTGTTGTTAACGAACTGTCGTCTAATATAATATGCCAATTTAGGGAATATTGCGCTCAACAGGTACATTTATAATTAGTTTTTGTGAACTGCGGAAGATCTTCATGTGTACTCCCATTAATGATTGAATGAGTGCGTGGAGTGTTGCCAACTTTCGTCTATAATTTGTTGAACGGTCCAGAATTTAAATTTGTTTTTTATACGCATCATTGAGAATTTTTGCTATCAAGACGCTCTTTTAACGAAAACATTACTTTAAACGCGAGGAATAGGGATTTTCTTGACTTCTTGTGTTAAGGAAATAAGAAAAATCCATTATGATTTTCCTTATCATTTCTAGCATCTTTCTTGACACGATATCTGTTTAGATTTTTCCGAGTATTGATTACTGTCGTGTGGTTTTTATTTGATCAGATTCGGAGCACTCTCAGTTGGAAAGATAATGTACGATGGTCAGACAAAGGCGTTTTTTCCTGCGGCGCTCACAACGGCGCAGGCGACATGGAAAAAAGTTCCATTCTTCTGCGCGTGTTTCACAAACCGGTAGTTGTTAACGACCCTTCGCGGCCATTCGTCGCTGCTGATGTTGGAAAATCGGCGGAAATTCATTGTCGGACTACTTCGATGCCCGAACCAACGTTCACATGGTTCAAAAATGGCGAATCTCTACCCAGTACGTTTGACTATACAATATCTTCGCGACGTCAAAATCATTCAGTGCCAGATTTGCACGAAAGCTTTTTGAGCATACGACGTCTCACGGAGTCGGACATGGGCGATTACTTGTGCAAGGCGACGAACAAATTTGGTTCTGGTTCATTTATATTTACCATACAAGGAAGAAGTAAAGGCGTATATTTGCTGTTTTAGCAAAAGTCGCTCACAAATCTGAACGATGTGCTGATGTGTTGATGTTTTCAATTAGCGAAATAGTAGGAATGAAACGGAACTCAGGATATTCGAGTCATTTTTTCTGGTGTTGAGAGTGGCCAAAGCAGCCACCTCAACTACGAATTGTTGCAAAAAGAGAGCGCCTTTCCCGCTGCTCGGTTGGCTCAGTTGGTTAGAGCGTGCGGACGGTAGCCGCAAGGTCTTCAAGTCCCAGACCGAGCCTAACTTTTACTGAAGCCCCGAGTAGCGGGAACAGGTTGCCTCAACACTGGTGGCCCTTGACGGTCCGTCAAACTTGACGGCGGAGGGATGTTGAGAGTGGCCAAAGCAGCCACCTCAACTACGAATTGTTGCAAAAAGAGAGCGCCTTTCCCGCTGCTCGGTCGGCTCAGTTGGTTAGAGCGCGCGGACGGTAGCCGCAAGGTCCTGAGTTCAAGTCCCAGACCGAGCCTAACTTTTACTGAAGCCCCGAGTAGCGGGAACAGGTTGCCTCAACACTGGGCCCGAATTCGGATCTGATCACTGCAATTTTCCGAATATCAAATCGGTAAAGGCAAATTTTCTATATCCGGATCCAGGGTTTTTTTCCGCACAGTGCGGACTTTTTTTGGGCTGTGCGGAAAAATTATTGGGCATTTTCCGCACAGAACGGAAATTTTTTTGGGCGTTTCTAAGTGCTGGCATTGATGAAAAGGTTCATTTTGGTGCAATTTAGATGGTCAAAATATCAAATTTTTCCGGCGCTCCGCGCCGGCAAAGAAAATAATTTATAATATTAACTACAATTTAGCTGAAGCGCAGCCAAAAAGAAGTTTACTTTGATTTCTCGGTTGTCCCTGATTGTTTCCATCAATCTTATATGTCTCTGCTAGAGTGAGTAAAACTCGTCACTGCGTAGTGTGAATTGGAATTTTCATACGAATTTGCTGATTTTTCCCACATTTCTCCACACATTTATTTAATACCATCATTTTTCTAGGAAAAATCTAAACCGAAAGTATTACAAATTATCTCTAGAATACATTTTCCAACATTTCAGTAGCTCCTTTGTTCAAAAATTCTCTGGTGTGACGCATCAGAAGTTAAGTGTGCATGGTTTTCATGATTTGAAGTTTCTCATCCCATTCATCAATTAGTAATCTTCAGTATTACGTTCGGATTTTGTTGAAAATTGAGATTTAATATTGATCTTCATGAATTCTTTCTCTCACTTGAAGTTTTCTGAACTTTGTGAACACACATTTTGTGATTGGGAAACTACACGTTTTTCGACTGAAAGTGCCAACCTTTTATTTTAGAGATAAAGGTTGAAAATGCTAATTTTCCAGCATTCTAGAATATCAAAATGTAGGAATTGAATCAATTGGAAAATCGATTGAAATCTATAAATCATCGGCTCTAATCACAGAAATGACAGCAGCAACTATTAATTTTGTTTGATCAAGCTAAAATAATGTTTTTGAGCTAGAAAAACAGATACTTTACATTCTTTTCTTAGCAATCTATAATTTTCGTTCATTTCACACATTTTTCAAATGATCTAAACTTCGAACGGAAAAAATTTTCGTGTGCGGAAAAAATTTTGGGTCATTTCCGCACGGTGCGGATGAAGGCGTGCGGAAAAAAAAACCCTGTCCGGATCCGATAGTTCCGAAGTATGAGATCGGTCAGTGAAATAACTTCAGTTTACTTATTCACATTTTGTTCAAAAATTTCAAACTAACTGTTGTCAAATTGTACCTTGAATTTGTCAACTGTTTCACAGTTTAAAGCATATATGTTACACCTCTCACCAATTGCTAGGAATTGAATGCTGTAAAAGTGATACATTAACAAAATTATCCTTGTAATTAACACTCAAGTTTATCCTGGCTGTCTTCGGATCACTCGCTATCGAATCGAGTTCATTTGATCATCTGAGCAGCTAATAATTTACAATTTACCATCATGAGCTATGATTCTATTCTTATTTAGGCGAGATTCCGTCAAAAGCTTGGCGAATAAAATCTTCTTGTAAAATTTGCTTGAGGTAATGCCAAAGTCAGGCAAGTGAACAAAAAATCTGGAAAAGTCTAAAATGTTCATATGGCGAAGTTGAAATCTACGTTTTATTACTTCATATCGTCAGACCTTCAAATCGTATAGTTCCTAAAAATTTAAATTCAGCCAACATGAACAATATTCAGACTATTTCATACATGGCCACGGTCAAAATTTTAGGGTAGGGAAAAATCCTAAAATTGACATATAGCAAATCATTGAAAAACAAAGAAAACAAGAAAGGAAATGAAATTGGATGATACTGAAATGGAAGATGATGTGTATTTGCCAACCAGTAACTTATTTTGATGTTCTCATACTTATTGTCAACCATATACTGTGCATTGCTTGCATCAGTTATTTTTTGTCAATGTATTTTTCTTTGTAATTTTTGTAATTTTGTCCAAAAATCGCCAGATAGCAAATGGTTACTCTAAAGTTTAGGGTAGGGATAATGTATACCCTATGTATACCCTGTGGCCATGTATGGACTATTTGAAAGTCGGTCGAATCGTTTTTTATCATTTGATGCAAGTTTCCCTGTGAAAATTATGTCCTAAGTCCTCTCTTTTTGATTAGTATGGCTGATAATTTATTTCTTGAATGAAACAATTTTCTGAAGACGTGTACGTTTTGAGTACTTGCTTCATTTTAATTTTTTGGTCACTTGAACTACTTTTCTGGGCACCTTCGTATGGAGATAGCTTCAGGCTCCATAATATTGCTGTTTTTAGAACTTGGAATTCTTTGAACTCCACCACGTTGTTTCATTTCCACTCCATATGATTTCTCGGATAATTGTGCCATCACCAATGCTCAGGAGCAATGTTCCTCATTCATTTAATTTCGCGTTGCTTTCAGTAGTAATTGCGAAATCAGTCACCTTGTGCAATAGAATTTTTTCAATGACACAGAAAATGCTGTTCAAATCAACATTTTATTGTGGTATGGAATATATTAATTTCATGCGAATTGATTAGAAGGCTGAAAGTTATGCTACACAATGATTATGAAAACTATTCCATTTGACCGTATGCATGTGTGTCTAATGTGCAGGATCTTGATTCAGCCGGATATGTCATTTGAGATTCGGAAGCAACCCTGGATACGATTACCATACCTGCAATTGGAGGACCCTCCACCAACTGGATGGGACCAAGTACCTAAATGTGGGAGATCACCCCCCCCCCAACTAGCATTGCTTGGACTTTTTGGGAAAACTTTCAAAATTTTTGGCTTTTTTGGGTTCCCCTAGTCATTTGGGGGAAAATAGGTACGTCACGCCACGAATTAACGTTTATCCTTCCCCCAACCGACCGGAGGTTCTACAGCTATGACGATTATTACAATTTTCATGGTCCGTCTAGATCAGACATGCGCGGCAAGAATTTTCCAGGGGTAAGGGTCCATGGACTTTTTCCCTGGGGGTTAGGGGAGGGTGGGTGAGCAAAAAAACAAAAAAATAGTTCTGCAAGCCTGTTTTTCACACAAAATATGCACAAAAATCATGAAAAAAGCTGTCTTGGAAAAAGTTCATGTAGGGGTGTTTGACAATTTTTTGTCATGGGGGGTGGCCACGGTCTCAGGTATGGGGGTTTACCCTCCTACTCCCCTATGTGCATGTAAGATCTAGATACGGAGATGCAAATTTTCTGGAGCCTGGTTCGGACTTGATGCAGTCACAGAAGCGAATCGGCCTGTTACTAAATAGTCTGTCAATTCAAGCAGATAGAAGAAAATCGATTATGGTATAATTTTGAAGCGGAATTAACCAAATGATTGATTCCTGCAACCAGCAAGAACGTCTGAGACATGCCTCAGCACTGGTCGCGTATGATTTTGTCTGGAATGAAATCCATCAGCCCTGTAATCTAACTTTTTTTTGACCTTCTTTATTTCTCATCTTTGATCTGATGGCATTTGAATCATTTAGGAACGATCTGATAAATTCTTAAATAGAATTTGTTTCATTTTTTCGTATAATTTATTTTTATCAATTCTGCAGCCAAACCTACCGCGCCTTCAGAATTTCAAACGCTGCAAATCACGCATCATTGGATAGCTTTACAATGGAAACCTGGCTTTGATGGAGGTAGTGATCAGATATTCACGGTCGAAGTTGTTTATCCTTGGAATACACCTGTTCACTACATTGATATACCTGAGACTTTACGCGATTTTCGCCATAAACGTTATGCACGTATTGAAACCGCTGCTTATAATATTTTGAACGTAACTTCAGGTGAGAAAGGTTATTAATTTTCTAGACATCACGTTAAATGTAGACTAACATAGCTGAGCAAACTGCATTTTTTCATCTGGTACCAGAAAGCCAAAAAGATTGGTTCATTTGGCTGGTCAGTCGCTTACTCTTTTGATGCACTAATTAAATGAGAGATTGTTTTTTGGGTTCATACACAAACTGAGAAACCTGAAAGGGGGGGCATTTCTTTTCCTGAGAAGCCTGGGAACCTGTGAAAGTCAGAGAATTTCGGATAAAGTTGAAGAATTCACATAATTGTTCTGAAAATATGTAACTTACCACGTAAAAAGCAGAAAAACTAAATTCTGTTTTCGGTGTGCCTGTCATAACATCACATGGCTTGCAGGAAAATTTCAGAATGTTCATGTTCCAATTTCATTGGCTTTTGAAATCTCTTATTGAGTTTGCAATTCTTATGGTATTTTTGAAACATTCGACCCGAGAAAGAAAAAAAATTCGCTGTGTTCTCCTAAAAATAATGTTCTTCCAAATCCTTTTTGGGAAACCTTTTGTCATTCCATCGCCCGTTTCATAAAACCCATCAGTCGATCAAGTAATATTTTGTATAGAAGTATTTTCCATTGTATAATGATTCAAATCTTGGTAGCCAAGTACGACCAGTTTTATTATTGTGAAAAGTTGAGCTTTTCGCTCTCATGTTGCACTGATAATCCTGAAGGAGAATTATCAAAAATCCCTGAGCTGCACTGTGTGTTGACTGCTAATGTGCTGATGTTTTCACCCAACATCAGTATTTTTGCCAGAATGAAGAATATCTACTAGTAATCAACTGTCTTGTGCACACGTGAGCGAAACAACAAAAATTTAAGCAACCTGAAGCCGAAAACGAGCACCCAATTATTTCTAAAATTATACACGAAACCAAACCAACCGAAACTAAAATCAGTTAAATAAACAAGGGCTGATAAATTTGACAAAGTTTTATGTAGATGAAATAAAAACTCGAAACTTGTACGTACTGAAAATAATATTTTAAGCTTTCAAATCAGCCCAGAAAAGTTTCTAAGCATACTGGCATAGTATAGCATCTTGAATGAAAAAAGTTCCTCACCTCCGAATTCCTCCTTGAAAAAAATGTGGAACCTGCGAAAGTCAGGGAATTAGGTTTTTGATAACCTGCAGGAACCTTGATTATTTCTTTTTGATTGGTTGTTTGGTTGAGCTTCTCATTGGTTCACTGAATTTTTATCAGTAGTTGCTTATTTAGCCGCCGAAATTTATTCTCATTCGTTGGTCCATTGTTTGATTGGCTGGTCTGCTCTAAACAAAGAATAGACTTAATTTGTTCAGTATTGACCGAAAATTTTATTCTGCGAATAGCAAGTTCTATATTGTAAATTTGAATATTTTTTGATTCTAATGTTATACTTTATCTGTATTCGAATTAGATTTGATCGACTTTTATTAATGATGAATGATTACGTATTAGACTATTGTTTGCAAGTTTATTTATCCATACATATGACAGCATCCTAGCGTTAATGGGGCGCTGCAGTCTTTTTTGAGGAAAGTGTCAGAAATAGCCTAAACATCCGGACTGTGATCTTAAAAATCGTTGAAAATGTCTCAAAATGTGTGATTGATTTGCAGAAAGTTCCTTTATAGCTCAAAGTACCGAAAAGTTTGACTTTCTTTACAATAATTGACCATTCTTAGCCTAAAAATTGACATTACTGGTCTGATATTTTTGTAATTTCGGAGAGCTACCGGTTTCTCTAAATTCAGGTTATCCTGTCGGCATATGCTCAGGAGTCACGGGTACCATGGCATATAATGACTCGTCACAGAGGGTTGTCATAGCACCTCACACTCTATACATGCTTTCATCATTTTGTTTTTGCTTACACTAAACAGACTGGTTTTCAGATGTAATTCCGAACGCAGTATACAAATTTAGAATAAAATCAAAAAATGATTTCGGCGAAACGGAATGGAGCGCTCATATGTCCGTTTGGTCAGCGGATGCGCCGCTTGATCTTAGTAAGAAGTATATTATGTAAATGAAAATCTAAATGTTACAGATTTTACGTTTCTTTTATAATCTTTTCAACATTATTATGCAAGATGCATTCAGGTGTACAAAAAGTAGTTAAATCGACAATCGATCATGCGACAATGACATTAGACGTTTTTCCAAACAACGTGGATCCGGAGGAGTTTTGTTTACTAGTGAGCTTCATTTGCTTTGCACCGCTCGACATGTTTATGACAATGATCGCTTCCCATCATAGGTCATTGCTTCAACATTTTTTTTTATTACTCCGCATCAATTCTGGAAGCACTGTTTTACAAAGTTCACGATTTTCATACACGGGTTTGGTTTTACTTTTTCAGACTTACGTTAAACAGTTTGATACAAGTAAATATACCGCAGTTAAATGCGCGTCTCCGTCGCAAAAGATCGACAATTTACCCGATCAAATATCCAACGTCAAGGTGCGTTTTTGCCGTATACGTTCTATGGACTGTGGTGAATCCTACGAAATCCTCGTTGACGATCCATCGTCTGTGGCTGCCATGTCTTGGGTTACGGCGTTGATTATCGTTGGCTCCATAATATTTTTAGTTCTTGTTATTTTCGTCATTTTTCTAATGCGGCCTCGTTGTTATCGGCGTTTCAAATCGACAGAAAGTTGCGAAAAGAAAAAATATTTATCGTCGACCAGCTATAAAAAAGATTATGAATTCGATAACAGTCAGTGAGTTGTTTGTTGGGAAATGAGTGTTTCATGCTCAAAGGCTGTGCCTCACTAATTTCTACTTGACGTGCAATAATTCAATTCTATTTCAAAGTTTTCTTTGATAGATTGATGTGTCGAAGAGTCCTAAAATATGTTATTGAAATGCTTGAAATTGGCAATCGTGTGAATACGTTTAGATTAGGGATGCCCCAGACGCAGTGTCAATGCCTTCGACGTGGTATTTGGCACCAGCCGGTGATAGCCATTTAAGCACTGGTGACTTTGGAACCCCTACAAACAATGTGAAATACAATTATGTGCACCCCGAAAGTAAAATTTTCATGAAAAAAAGAAAATTACCGTCTTATACACGCACGTTCTAGGGTATAATTCTTGATTCCGGCATTATAACCAACTGCAAAATTTGTTTTTACAGCGTAGTGATTAGTCGTCTCAGTATGAAAATGTCATGACCAGCTTAGCCGGAATTCTACTCTTATATTCTCTAAATGCGACCGCAATTCAGTTTTCTACACTTTTCACAAGGTTATCAATTCGAAGCAAAGTTTTCTTGTGGTTAGCTTCGCAAAACTTCAGTATTATGACTAAAGTATTATCTATGATTTAGTTAATTTTTCTAACTTAGAGTTCCACACTTTCTAGAATGATCACTAATGTCAGGTTTTGTGTGATTCGACTTCAGTATGTGATACAGTATAAAAAATATCGTTTTGACCTTTGATTAACATAATTATGTATAAGGAACAGGTACCGACTCAGACGTCTAAGCCTGGCCAGCACAGTAAGAAAGTAGTTTAGATGAGAAGTTAAAAAATGCATAAACAACCATGAAGTTTAAAATTTCACAAATAGCGCAGCCCCGGTGGTATTAATCGTAGACTGCTTGGTAGTTGATAATTCTGAATATGTCTGTTAGAGCCCCGACTAGTTGGGCACGGGATTACAGCCTTCAAGGGTCAAATAGCGCTGAAAAAGTGTTTTTTCCTCTCGAAACATTGTAAAAAGCCCATAAATTATTTTTACGTTACTTTAAAAATGGTACCGAAAAATATTTTAAAAGCTTATATTTCGACGCGAAAAAATAACACTTTTGGATAGATTCCAGCTACAAAATTCATTTTATGCGAAAAGATACGTTTTTCCTTGATTTTTGTCCCATTGGGTAAATGCCGTCGACTCATAAGTTGGGATGAGGGTCTTCGACAACTGTCTAGAGTACAGAACTATTCTGGGAGACCCCAATCCTCCCAACTACAAGTATGATTCTGAACTCAGTGTGATACTGAAAAAAATGAGAAGAGACATAAGAATTATTCGGAAACATGTATATTAAATCCGTATTTCATTATATGCACTTATACCGTTTTATGACGCACTTTCGGAAAAGTTCGACCTTGTATTACATTAACTTATGATAAGTTAATAATTAATCGTACCTGAAATGAGATATATTGTGTAGTTTTATACGATGAGTATTAAGGTGATATTAATTTTGCATGAAAAAGAATTCAAATAGCTGCAGTACTCGGAATCCAAAAATTTTCAATTTTCAGCGTTTTCTGGTCTGTAAATGGCATGCAATATTTCTCCTCAGCCTATGAAAGGCACAACTGTATAACCAAATCTCCAATTAGCGCATGAGGTAATACTCTGTGTTTCTCGAGCCTACTATTTCGCACTGTTTACAAAATTTTGAAGTGTCAAAAATCAGACGGAAGAGTTTCAAAAAAATCGATTAAAGGCCTATCGGGTTGCTTTCTCTTGCGATGTCCCAAAATTTTTTCCTGATTTCAGTAGCTGCTCTAGTCCACCATATTCTGTTGAAGTTTAAAAAGTTTGAATCGGATTTGCGTTACCCTTGGGGAAGCGGCAGGTTTTTTCATCCACCGTAACTTAATACAGAAACGTTATGAAGTGTCCGTAAATCTCCAATCAACGAGCAGATCATCATTGTGAACGCGGTATAACTACAGTTACCTGTAGTAAAGTTATATCGAAATATTGGTAAAATTTCATCAGTCCAGCATCCAATAGATGCCGACCATGGTACATATCTCGAATGAAACGCTAAGATATTTATTTTCCTCAATTACAAAAGCTAAGCAAAATTTTGGAAGTTTAATGTTACAATTATTAGCTTTCCGCTTTGGTGTCTCCTATCCTGGAAGCCGCAAAAAAGTGAGCTAAGATTAAGCAAACTCTGGCCTCTGCATTACATTTGGTCAGGTTGGATAGAAGAAAAATTGAGAAATAAAACTAAACTTTTGATGCTTTCTGAGCCGAAAAGAGCATAAGAATAGCTCTTGTCATCTTGTCATAAATGAAAGTCGAAGTATGATCGGATTTCGATGTTTTCAATGAAAAATTTAAAAGTTTTTCATGATCATTTGAGACACCTCGTTTACATACCCTTGCGAATAGACCAATGAAAATTTTGTGTACTTCGACTCAGATCTTTTTATGGTATTTGTCTTGTTTCAATGTATTAATTATCTCCAGTATCTCACATGTAGCATATTGAATTGCATTTATCAGCATTCCATTTTGAAATTACTATATATGTCCAAATCCCAATATTTCTTAAATGGGTGTGCAAATCTGATTAAAACTTCAATATAATATGTTGGACCAAAATAGCAGTAGAACCAAAAAAAAATTTTGTGGCGTCCTACAAGAAGGTGCTCAGTTTGCACTTTAATTTCCTTTTTGTACATTTTTCGTCCGGTTTTTCATGCTTTCCAAATTCGTAAAAAGTGAACAATGCATGATTTTGGAAAATTTTGCAGCTTAATTGCATTGCATAGTCTCCTGAACGTAATGAATATTCTACTGAAAATTGATGTTTTTCCGGACCTGAAATATTATCGATACCGCATACAGACCAAAAAATGTTAAGACTGAAAAATTTAAAACTTTGGATTACTATAACTATGCGAATTTTAATTTTCGTGCGGAATGAGTTTTGCAGTGACACTCAGCGAGCAAAACTATCCAAATGTATGATTTTTACGTTATAATTAATTTTCGACTGATCATAGACAAGGTCGAACTCCTCAGACAGTGTGTCTTGAAGCATATATTTTTTGACTACCAGTTTTCTACAAAAAATTGTAATGATTTGAATGCGAACGTAAATTTTTGTCGATCTAAATTCTGAATTTGTGTTATCTACTGCAGATGTCGTTCAAAAATTATTAGTGGCCCATATTTGACCAAGGAAACGCCCGGACCCCCATCGGCTTTCGGCTCATTGGAGAAACGTACCCTGACAACCGGAAGCAAAGATAGCGGTGTTTTCACCACTTACGGCAGTTCGGTGGTCAATAATCAAGCCGACCCCAGCGGTCGATTCAGTATGGATCATACGGACACTAAACAGTATTTATCGTCGACCGTTCGACGGCCGAGTTATGAAGCGGAAACGGGCAACTGGCATCCTAATGAAGTACGATGATATATTTTTGATCTGAAATTTTTTGTAGTGTGTGGGTGCGTCTGTATCATTTTTCGAACATTCTTCATTTGTATCTTTTCAGGTTTTTAGTGGTACCTTGAATCGGCATTCCTGCGACAAGCACAGTTCGTTGAATCAGGCCTCATCACCGTCATTAAACTATTTCCCATCTAACGGCAATGGCCCGGAACTCGTCGATATGAACCCAAATCCGAGCGGATTTCTGACAATTCCTCATCATGATGGTTGCAGCATCAATTCTGCGTATTCTACGCCGTCGCAACGTCGCGTTATTCGCGAAATTGTTGTTTAAGAAAAGGTAACTCCTCACTATCTTAATATTATCTACCTACGCGATTCACTTATATAGCTTAACTATAGCTTTTATTAATGCAAGATTCTTGACATTTCACACTGTTTTATTAATCATTCCGCATTGATTATTTTCACTTATCTGTTGAAGGTTGTATTTATGTGAAATCCATGATTAATATTGTGGGTGATTGAATCGTTTTCATGCCTATGAGGATTTATGGCATTACTTCCAGGATTTGATTCAATGATATTGAGATTATCGATGGAGGGCTATCGCTTAACATTTTATGTTATTGTATTTTTTATTACACATGATAAATTCAAATATGTGGTTTTATAACTGTGATGATTTTATAAATTTTTTGACACAAATCAAAGAACTTATGACAGTTGCTTTCAATACTTTTGACAGTTCTTAATCAAGTAATTCCGTTAGGTACACTGATTTCTAGGAATACAATCACCCTACCTGCCTCAATGACCCTAGTATTACGTCATGATTGTTTTGTTACCTGAATATTGCTGTTATTTTTTGTAATGTATATTTTTATGCTTTTTATCGTTATATCATCGAAGTATTTTCTATATGTATATGTGTATATATTATGTATGATGACCAAATTTCAACTGCCTTTTGAGTCCGATTTTGTTTTATATTGTTTTCTTCGATTTTTTGGCCACTTGTAAACACTTGACTTTGAATGTGTCTTTTTAGATTTTGATCAAGGTTTTTGTATCAAGTCTTGCTGAATGCAAATTACATTGCCAGCTAATCGTTAATGTTTGTGTAGGCACTTTTTCGTGCTAATTTTTTTGCAATTGTAAATATTAGCAATGGAATAAAATATTTGTACCAGATAATTATTATTATGTTTGTGAGGAAAATGTAGAATTCGTTCATTAGTTCTCGCTATCTGGTGTGTTATTGTTTATTTTGATTTTCCAGTTCATCACCGTGAGCCATTGTTTCGTAAATTTAAAAAATATTTTCGAGTTCGATCAAACGTCCTGTACATTCTTTTGTTATCAAATGTCGATTATTTGGGGCAGACGGTTTTACATGTACAGAGCCAGAGTCCGTGCCGTAAATCACAGAGATCCAATACAAAACTCTAGGCGGCGAAAAACGCGACAAATTATTTGAAAAAAAACGTTTTTCGCTACGTCTTTCCGCTGATTCCCGAAAGTTGATGTTGATCTGACGCGTTTACCTATCTTACCGGATCCTGGCCAACTCCAACAGCGTCCGAAATCCTTCCATACCAACGATTTCTTGTAGAATATTTAGTAGACGAGAAATGGGTGAAATAATCGCTTTTATTGACCGAAAGTCATTTGAACTTGTACCTATAACACCATGTAACGAGACCCAGAGATGAGCATACAGGTACATATGGAAGGTAAGGGGTAAACTCCCATACCTGAGACCTTGGCCACCCCCCTGGCCCCAAAAAAATCGTCAAATACTCCCCCTGAACTTTTTTCAAGACAGCTTATTTGATGATTTTTGTGCATATTTTGCATGAAAAACAAGCTTTCAGAACTTTTTTTTGCTTACCCACCCCCTACCACCTGAATAAAAAGTCCAAGGACCCTCCCCCCTGGAAAATTCTTGCCGTGCATGTCTGGATCTGACGGGGGAAAATTGAATTTTATCACGGAAAATCCGAAAATATCTCGAAACTAGTAATCTTATGGCCCTGTCATACTTCGCCGCGTGATACCGCGCGGCGCCGGTTGTCCTATTCATACTAATAAGCGGCGCCGCGCGGTACCGCGCGTCGAAGTATGACAAGCGTTTTTACGCTTTTTTACTTTTGGATTTTGCTCGTCTCAAAAAATGTGTATTGCTCGTCTCGACAAATGCAAAATACAAAAAATGCGAAAAAGATGAAAATACGAAAAAAATCGAAGAATAAAAAACGCAAAAGAAAAATAAAAATCCCTGCGCGGTGCAGATAAATGCTTGCAAAAAAGCCTAGTCTAAAGATTTTGGGCTCTTGCTTCAATTTGCTTTTCATTCCAAAGAGCTCTTAAACTGCTGAGAAATATCAATTTATATAAATTGATTTTGAAAAATTGAATATATATACACGATTATTCATTCACATGTGTGCTATATACAGGATCCAGATCTGATCTGGGTCCGGTCGGACCTGCTGTTTAGGACCCAGATTCAAAATGGATCCATCTCCTTTCCCAAGTATTCGGGAAATCGAGACGTTCAGGGAATAGAGACTGATGCATTTTTGGGGGAAATAGGAAATTTATTCATTATTCGGGTAATCGGGACCTACGGGGAATATGGACTTTCGGACAATTGAGATATTTGCGGAAAAGGGGCGTTGGGGGAATAAAGACACAATCGAAATGTGCGAGTACACTTGCTGTAGGAACATCACCTACTTTGCATATTCGTAATTTTAACACATTAATGTCTTCATTGCAAATTGAGTGATCAACTTCTTAGTAAATCTTCGTGTCAGAATTCAACATTCGAGTGAAAAATATGATTTAACTACATGTATGGATGTCACAGTATGCAACAGTATGTTATAACAACAGTATGCTGCAACTTTAGAACACATAAGTTGTTCGAAAATTTCGGTTCAGTTGAAACTTGATAGCGCTTTTTAGTATGGATAGAACAACCGGCGCCGCGCGGTGAAGTATGACAGGACCTTTAGTCTAAAATAACCGTATAAAATGTATTCATGGGGCGAAGCGCCGAGAAAATTGATGTTTTTGACCATTTTTTGTTCAAAAATTGACGTTTTTCATTTTTTCCAACTAAAAGTATGAGTGTCCCCAGCCTGTAGCCGTCGGGTGGGGCACACATTTTTTTCACTTAATTTACTGTAAAATTAGCTTTTCTGACTTGACTTTTCCTTAAAAAAATCAAAGATTTTGCCTTTGCCCACCTTTGCCTTCCAACATTTGAAACATTCGGGGGGCATGGGCTTCAACGTCCCCTGCCTACAGGCCTGGATGTCCCTATGACCACCGCATAGCTAGCCATAGGATTGGAAAAACCTGGGGAGTGTGTCACCCAGTGGCCAGCCATATGGCCGGCGATTTTTAGGGGGAGTTTCCTTTTGCACTTCCCCATGTATGAAACACTTGTACCAAACCCTTCCATTTGCCACTTTGGATCGTGAAAATTGAGTCATATCAACTCCACTTTTTATGGCATCGCAATGGTGGCCATGATTAGACTGGCTATCTGAGGATGCGCAACAGAAGGGAGGGGAATCGCTGGTTGGCCCAAATCTTGTGATGAAGATTTCTTGAAGGGAAAACAACCGAAATTTCCGTTGAAGAAATAAAAAAAAATTGTTCGAATAGAAGGAATTTTAATCTCAAAGATCGTAGCTATTCAATGCTCGAAGCAACGAAAAAATTGACTTTTCCGAGAATAATGTGGGCGTTTTTGAAAACTGGTAAATTTTAATGCTTTCGTTCCGTGTGAACATGGCAGGGGCGATCTAGGCAAATCACAAGTCATATCCATAAACCATCACTTTTCTAAAACGTAACTGACACCGCCCCCATTGCATATCTCCAATTATTAACATTTCGGTAGCGAGACATTAAACTCAGGGACATCAGAGGGTGGACATTAGACCGCAGAGACACTATAGTGCAGGACAATGGAGCGCAAGGACATTAGAGCGCAGGACAATAGAGCGCAGGGACATTAGAGCGCAGTACAATAGAGCGCCGACATTCGAGACAATTCAGGGGCGGGGGCGGCCGCGCCTCCTGAAATCATGTTCTAAAAATAAAAATTATCAAAATAATGGTTAAACGCAAATTATTAGAAATCTACAAAGCTTAATTTAATAATGTAGCCATAATTGACTTTTTCCGAATTTTTTCTTCTTTCATCTATCATCTATTTTCATGCCAGATGAACCTTGTTTCGTTCTTTTTTTCGTTTCGTTTTTTTAAAGAAAAAATAAAAAAAGAAAAAAATCGTTTGTATCTCGATGCAAATAATTTAACAAAAATATAAAAATTGTGAAAAAACAGATCGTGCCCCAACTTCGCCACCGTCCCAACACCACCACCGTCCCAACTCCGCCACTTTCTTGTCCTAACTTTCGCAATCTTTCAAAAAGTTTGTTTTTTGTAACTTAACAACATGACATTGCTAATTCATAGGATGGCAAAAACTGATATTATCGTTATAGCAATAAATACATGGTATATCTAAATAATCTTCGTTCGTATAGTCGTACTTAACTATACAAACGATTTTACCGAAATAACAAAAAATAGAAGAGCGTGAGACCGGAATTTACTTCATTAGCATATTACCAAAATAACTGTGTGCTTTGCACATTAAAATACAAATATACGTGTCTGTTATCATTTCTTGTTGTCAATTGATTCGAATTTGTGTAATCAAATCATGGGTGACTTTGGTCCTATTGAAAATTTTATGAATCAGGAATTAAAGAGTAATTTAGTGCTAATTGCGGCGCGTAATGATCCGGATTTGTATTTTCTGTTCCGGAAGAAAAGTTCTAAACGTTTGTCAAACAATGAAACATCGCTTATATCTTAAAATATCGTTCATTCATAGATCTGATAAGCACATTTGGTTAAGTTTAACGTGTTACAAAAAATAAACTTTTTGAAAGATTGCGAAAGTTGGGACAAGAAAGTGGCGGAGTTGAGACGGTGGCGGAGTTGCGATGGTGGCGGCGTTGGGACGGTGGCGGTGTTGGGACGGTGGCGGTGTTGGGACGGTACCAAAGAACATTTCCGTCTCTCCCCCGAAAAAAGTTCCTGCCTCGGTCACTGGGACAATATAGCGCAAGACAAGAACGCATAGGCGCAACAGAGCGCAGGACGATAGAGCGCTCTCACAAATTTGCATATTTTCCACACAAATTTGCATATTTTTTGCTGAAATTTGCATTTTTTCACGAAATTTTCAAATTTTTTTTGTGTTCTATGTTCCAATGTTTTAAGGGATTGTGTCACAACTTGGAGCCCATCTCACCTTGATGCCCATCTCACTTTGGCCTCGGCCTTAATTTGGCGCCTTGTCTTACTTTGGCGCCCATCTCACTTTAGTGCCTGTCACAGAGGTCTCCAAGGCCAGATTTTTCAGGTAATGGTGAAGTTGAAAATTTGTGGGGCTAGTGCAGCTAAATGTCCACTAAACACATCATTTTGTCTCCAAATTAGGCACCCACTGATTAATTTTTAGGACTTTAGGTAGGGGTAATACCCATACATGCACGTGGGGGGGGGGTTTTGACCCTCAACAGATTTTCATTGACTCCCAGCAGAATCTTGCTGACCCCCAGCAGATTTGACTTTTCCAGCAATGACTGAGAAGATGACGAAGGGAAATGAGCAAGAGAGAAGAGAAAGTTGTCATAAAAATAGAAATGATGCTGTAGTTTGACAATTTTTCTAAACAAATCATACTTGACTGCGAAAAACTTTAAAAAGTGCTGTCTAAGCAAATAATTTCACATAATAAAGGTTCAAGAATATTCTGCTTGAATATTAGGAGACTTTCTGAGACCTTTCTTTTCGTTATCAAAAACAAAACAAAAAATTGTATTCCACCCCCTGTCCTGGCTGACCCCCAGCAGAATTTCTATGCTGTGCATGTATGGCAATACCCCCCTCATACCCCTCCCTATGGGGTTGTCTGGCCTGTCATGCAATATTTATTAGCATTTTAAATTTTACCGTTTGCTTAACCCTATAAAATATCTGCTACACTTTCCTGTACGAAAATTATGTACTTTGCTCGAATCTTTTAGTAAACTGTTATATCTTGTGCTAATTATTCATATAGGTACTAATTTAAATCATAAAATCAACAGTATGTGGTGTGACAACATTATGAAAATCCTACGTTAAAGAAATGGCATGGACGCTAAAATATCTTTTGTTTCCCTCTCATTCTTTCCTCTGAATTTCATTTTCTTCCGTTCTATTCTCATCATTTTGAATCTCACAATTCTATGTCCCACTGTTTGTCCGTTTTATTTTCATATTGTTTTATTTCTGTTTGTCTCTCCACTTTTGTTTCCATACATTTTTTTCCGTTTAATTGTGTTTTTCTTTTTTTGCATTTCAGTTTCTGTTTTCTACTTTTTTCTTTCTATGTTGTTTCTTTTCATTCTTTGGCTTCCTTCCTCTTTTCCTTTTTTCAAAAACTATCACGTTTGGGGCCTGATCATCCACATTGCTGTAATATTTCTCTTATAGTCTGCTAATTTCTGAATCATCTTTACTTTGTTACAAATTTTTATGTTACATCATGACAGTGTTTTTGTTTTTGCCGGAGGCAAATGAAAATTTTTGGGGGCAAACCAAATTGAGGTAGTCATTTGTTCGTGTACAAACAGCTCTTTCCCCATTTAGGGGAAAAAATTTTTGGTATAAGATACAGGAAATGGGTCATTCCATATCAAGTGATCAAGGGGCCCTGCTCGACCCTCCCAGATCTAGCTGAAATTTTGTATAATGGATCCACCATGTCTCAAATGAACACCTGTGAAATATTAGCGTCCTCTGTGACTGAAATATTCGTGGAGTAGGAGTCCCATGTTTGACACCATGTCTGAAGACCCCACCACAGACAATAATAAATCGGCTACTTTGGAAAGAATTAATTCGATGGGTTTCATCCCCAAATGGATGAAACTGCTTCCTCTCAGACCAAGACATGCTCTATCAGATGAAGCTAAAGAGGGTTTCTGTATCCACCCAGGAAAAATTTTTAACCAGCCCAAAATCAGGAAAATGTTAAGTGCTGCAAAATTGATGGGATTTTCGGATAGCTACAGTAACCCAACTGGTCGAGTTATGAGTCTGCAATTTTGTGTATTCATTGTACATCCAATATAGTTCAAAAGTGTATAGTTTCAGCCTTCTAGCTTCTTTTTTGAGTTTACACTTTGAATCTAAAATCATGAATTTGTGTAAAGTAGCGAAAAAAAGGGTGTTTTCAACATCGTTTTGCTAAAAAAAGACTCCAGATAAAATTTTGAAACTAGTCTCATTTGAAAGAGCATTCCTTAAACTACTTTGAAAACCCAAGTTGATTTTTCATTGCTCGCGGTTAAGAGTCAAAATGGATAGTTGAAATTGGCAGCCATTGTCATGGTAATGGTACTATTAGTAACGTTATAATCATACATATGAATCATGCTTTAGATCCCTTATATGGTAGTCATTTATAGTAGTTGGCTCATATGGTAGTAGTTGACATTCTAGTTATCTTTGTGAGGCGGGGTAAGTGGGGAAGGGGGTAAATTAAAAAAATTGTGATATTTTTTTCAAAAACTTTCATGATCAAAACAAAACACCTGTAGGAGTACTTTATTTTTTCAGACATTGTTTGATAGTTATTATAATAACTTTATCATCATATTATCATTCAATTGACCATGGATGATCAATCCTCGTCAAAATGTGCAATTGGTCAAATTCTTACATCAAGTTGTAACAGTCAATTTTACTCTGGAAAAATTGGCACTATTGAGTTCAGAAGCCTTACACCTGATGAAAAAGTACTCATCAATTGTAGATTAGAGTGCAATTTAACTGATAGTGACCAATTATGCTTGGATCATAAAGCAAAGCATTTGGATAAATAGGAAACAGAGCAAAGATACTGCTGTAATCCATTCAGAAAAAGCAAGCATTCTGTTAAAACTGGATTGGTCAAAGTAGATTTAGAAACAGCCAAAAATTTGAACAACTACTCCCAAACAATTGTGAAACCAGGTAATTTGGTGTTTTAATATTTTGGTAAAATTTATATAATTATATTACGTGTTCTATTATTCACAAGGCCAAAAGTTATGTTCAGTATATAAAGAAATTATGTCGCTGTTTCTGAAGCAGATGTCGCTTTATCAGATGAAATTGACAAAGTGCAAATTGAAGAGACTAAATGAGAGTTTGCGCATATTAGACACTTCACCGTTGGAAGTACGACAATTGAGTGGACATGATAAACCTGGATATGTTGTTCGAAAAATTCAGCGAGTTCAAAAAGTTATTGCGGAGAAAATAATGATGGTGTCTGGAATATCTACTACAGTTGTTGAAAAAGCTACCGAATGTTCATCATGCAAAGAAATTGAAAATTTGATTGAACAAATTGAACAAATTTTGATTTTCAGTTTCCGACCGTACAAAAAAAATTCAGTTGCTGACAATTGTGCTAGATAGTTGGTTGATTAGAAAAAATGCACAAGAATTCGGTGTTTCACATTGAATAGTCAGACTGGCTCGCAAGTTGAAGAATGAACAAGGCATATTGGCTCTTCCTGACCCAAAAAGCGGGAAACCGCTGTCTGATAATGTTGTTGAACTAGTGCGACGGTGTTATGAAGATGATGAATTCAGTCACTTGTGCCTGGGCAAGAAAGATTACGTTTCAGTTCATGTCAATGGCATCAAAATTCAAAAGCAAAAAGATTGATATTGTGCAATTTAAAAGAACTATATGTGGCCTACCAAACAAAATATGGTGCTGAAATCGGTTTTTCGAAGTTTAGCAACTTCGCCCGAAGTGGTGTGTCAGTGTAAGTGCTGCAGGGATGCACTCTGTTTGTGTTTGTACAATGCGTCAAAACGCCAAGCTTATGCTTCAAGGCGCCAACATCAAAGACGATTACAAAACACTGATGACCAAAGGGGTGTGCAACTTGGCTGCCAAAGATTGTATGTTGCAAAGATGCCAGAACTGTCCTGGTGAAGAAATGCTTCTAGCTTATTTGGAAGAATTGTTCGAAAGTTACAATCTGGATGAACAAAAGAATCCAAACAATAAGTGCACACTAACTGCGAAATGCTTGAAGCATACACTTTGACTGTGGACACATTCATCAAAACGTTAGCCAGCAAAATTTGGAAGTTGACTGCTCATTACTTCGTTGCCGAACACCAAACTCACTATTTGAGTTCGTTGAAGGAACATTTAGAAGAAACAGAGTTAGTTGTGTTAATGGACTATGCGGGAAATTATTCATTTGTCGTTTAAGACGCCCCACAAGGATTTCATTGGGAGAACTCACAAGCTACCTTGCCAACTACTATAAACGACTACCATATAAGGGATCTGAAGCATGATTCATATGTATGATTATAACATTACTAATAGTATCGTTACCATGACAACAGCTGCCAATTTCAACTATCCATTTCAACTCTTAACCACGAGCAATGAAAAATCAACTTCGGTTTTCAAAGTAGTTTAAGGAATGCTCTTTCAAATGAGACTAGTTTCAAAATTTTATCCGGAGTCTTTTTTTAGCAAAACGATGTTGAAAACACCCTTTTTTTCGCTACTTTACACAAATTCATGATTTTAGATTCAAAGTGTAAACTCAAAAAAGAAGCTAGAAGGCTGAAACTATACACTTTTGAACTATATCGGATGTACAATGAATACACAAAATTGCAGACTCATAACTCGACCAGTTGGTTTACTGTAGCTATCCGAAAATCCCATTAATTTTGCAGCACTTTACATTTTCCTAATTTTGGGCTGGTTAAAAATTTTTCCTAGGTGGATACAGAAACCCTCTTTAGCTTCATCTGATAGTGCATGTCTTGGTTTATGAGAGGAAGCAGTTTCATCCATTTGGGGATGAATACCATCAAATTAATTCTTTCCAAAGTAGCCGATTTATTATTGTCGGTGGTGGGGTCTTCAGACATGGTGTCAAACATGGAACTCCTACTCCACGAATATTTCACAGAGGACGCTAATATTTCACAGGTGTTCATTTGAGACATGGGGGATCGTTCACACAAAATTTCAGCCAAATCTGAGATGGTCGAGCACGGCACTTTCTGAAAATTTGATCACTTGACATGGAATGACCCAAATATACATTTTGGTGCATTTTAGAAGTTCATAATCACAAAATTTTCCGGCGTTCAATAATCATAAATATGTATTACCTAGCTCAGACGCGGCTTTGAGAATGTCTACCTTCACCTATTATTTAATGTACTATAGTTTTCATCATCTCAAACGTATTATCTCAAAAATTTTTTGAGAAAGATCAATACATCAAGTCTCTAATCTTTTTGAAGCGATTACTCCTTTCTCAACGTAAAATCAATTCGGAAGCTTCATGGAAGTATAATTTTCGGAAATTTCTACTCTTGCACGCATATCTTTTCGGCCAGGTTCATGAGAGAAATTTTTCAACTAATAAAATTCTGAAAATTACGATTTTGAACACTTCGAATCCAATTCTTGAAATAAATACCTGAAATTTGATTTTCCAGCGTTGCCGAATGTCAAAACACAAAAAAATTTTCCGCCGCCTCGCGCCGGAAGATTAACATCTTTCTTGGGCCTTCAGTTGTCATCATAGAGGACTTGACCATCGATTTATCATCTAATGCAAATTTATTATGCTATAGAATAGTTTTCTAGGAAATTCCCCCAATGCTTGTAAATTGGACTTGAAACTCGAAAATTTCAGTTCTTTTGCTCAATTTTAATGTTTGTAGTTATAAATTAAATTTGAAAATTACACTGATTTGGTTATTAGTCTTTGGCCATGACGTAGAATAACACAGGTTACTTATTTATACCTATTTTTGCTATGTACAAATTGTACAAATGAAATATTGGCTGCTGTTTGTACATGTGTAAATGAGTCTTGTACAAAAAACCCTGTTTATAGTACAAAAAAATTTTTAGGCGTGCAAAACTTTTTTGGCGATTTTTTTGCATCGTGCAAAACAGCTCGTGCAAAAAAAACACTGCAGTTCCTTCTAACTAAGCACACAAAATATACCAAGCGCACGCAAGCGGGGAGCAAAAAAATAGAACATGAATTTTTCTTGCTTCCGAATTGTACTCTAGTATCCTCGAGCATCATGTACGCTTGCCCAAAGAGTACGTTTATACTTAATTCGGCAACGTCTCCCTAGACCCACTGTCTCACCAGGCCCACCGGCTCAATAAACCCAATGTCTCATTAGGCCCACCGAAAGGGTGTCATTAATCCCACCGGAATTCTCAGTAGACCCACTGCGCCGATCAGAGGTGTCTCACTAGACCCACTATTAAATTTGTTGCATTATTCCCACTGTCTCACATGGCCCACTAGTATAAAATTCGAGTAATGCGCAATATTTGTTGATGGCATGCGTTAAAAAGGCAGATTTGAACAAAAAAAGTTGCTGCCAAACCAAAAAATGATGGTTTCATTAAATTGGCAATAGTGCAAGAATGACTAGCAGTTCAATTGATACAAGGGTTGCGAAATGACCTGTTCCCTCCAGAAACCAATTTCCATACTTGATCGCAAAAATTTGTAACCACTACCTTATAGCGAATTCAATTCTGCATTGAATGGTTTAGTTGGCATTACAGATGTCCAAATATTGAATGTTTTTTCATCAAAAACAGAGCACAAAGTCAAGATTTCCAATTTTTCAGCATATTTATCAAATTCGACAGGATAAATGATAACATGCAGCTTCAAACTTTCATTTAGTTCTGTGAAGGCAGGTAGAAGAGAATAATGATGCTTGGTAGTAGTTGTAGTTCACCGTTTTCTGAGACATTTGATGAGGAAGTAAAAATTAAAGGTGAAAAAATGCTTAAAAAATTTTAAAATGTGACTTTTGCGAATTTTTACTTTTTTCATTGCCCCATTCACTGCCGAACATTGCTTAACTTAATTAAGCACCTTAAACACCATAAAATGTAAGGTTGAGACCGTCAAATTTGATCCAAAGGGTGAACAATTCCTAAAACTGGACATGTTTTGTTTTTTATCAATAAAACATACAATATTTGCACTTCTGTAATACAAAATACATCATTCAACGCAGAATAGAATTCCCTACAAGATGGTAGTAACAAATGTTCGTGATCATGTGTGGAATTCGGTTTTTGGAGCGAGCAGATCACTTCGCCACACCCTGTCGTTATGTCATTTTTTCGCCAAGATTGAAAAATATTGTGCATTACTCGAATTTTACTAGTGGGCCATGTGAGACAGTGGGAATAACGCAACAAATTTAATAGTGGGTCTAGTGATACACCTCTGATCGACGCAGTGGGTCTACTGAGAATTCCGGTGGGATTAATGACACACTTTCGGTGGGCCTAGTGAGACATTGGGTTTACTGAACTGGTGGGCCTAGTGGGACAGTGGGTCTAGCGTGGCACAATCCTTAATTCATCCTCCTCGAGGCACCTGAAGCGCACGCTCGCAAGAGTTGCATTCACACTCTGCTCGAGGAGGGAACTCATGAAGCGTAATACTCCTGCATTCTGATTAGCTGCTTTTCAGTTATTCTCCTCAAGCAGGCCTCTTCGAGCGAAGTATCACCTTTAAGTTCTAGCTCAGCTACAGCCTAGGCTGCAACTTATCTCTCTATGTTGTGGCATTGCCGTTTAGGTGCACGGCACACTTACCAAGACTAAAGTGCAAGATGTGAAATGTTTTTGGTGCATTGTGTATGTTTTAAAGGGAGACTGTTTGTTCCATTCCGGTTTTTTCACGCTATAATTTATCGCTGACAAAAGAAGTACTTCTTTGGTTAGCTTGTGGATAAATTTTTTTGGCAATTCTATCGACGTTGATGCTTGGTCAACTACAATGAAGTAAATATAAACAATACGAAAAAGTCGATTAACAAATATTTTGGGGCAAAATTCACACAGCGAGCATCATACAAAAGTTAAACTGCGGCTCGATTCATATTATAACGTTAACTATAAGCTGTAACTTGGGCTACAGCTCAACTTTTACGATATGTTTTGTGTAGAAGTAAAGATGGTGCTGAGCTGCACCTCAAGCCCGGTTCATACTTCTGCTCGTTGCTCGGCGAGCAACCTCGTCGAGCATGCTCGGAGCTGTGCTCAGAGATGTTCGGCGAGCACAGCTCCGAGCAAGCTTCACGGCTCGCAAATATTTGCTCGGCGAGCAGAACCCCGAGCACAAAAAATTTGCTCGCCGAGCATGATCGGGGTAGTAGAAAGTTTTTTCTACTCCTCCGAGCATGCTCGGCGAGCAACACGTGTTATAAGTATAGACACGTCCCAGAGTAGGCTAATTCATCAAAAATTGAGCAATGTGCGCACGACCAATGCGAAATTTTGAGCGCTCTGATCGGTCGGTAGTAGGGATGTATCGGGCCAGATAATATATGGTCGGGTTCAGGCAGCAAAAATACCAAGTCGGGTCACGGGTCGGGTCAGAGACCTCTAAAAAACTAGGTCAAGGGTAAAAAAAATATGTTCAGTTTATAAGTGTAATACAAGCACATACTCACCATGTTATTATTTGGTGCAAATAAACATTGAAAATGAAAAATGACTATTGCTTTTGAATAGTAATTGCTATTTTGAGAAACGAGACAAGGGAAATGAAAAAGAAACAACATCTTTCTATTATTCATATTCAAGACAAAAAACGAAAATCAATCCGATCTACGATTGTTGGAAATAGATAAAAAAATCTGAAATGGTAGTCAAAGATGGCATGCCTTTCTTGTCTGTCAAAAAAATGTATGTTTAGAACATTTTTCCGAACTTTTTGAACAGAACACTCAATTTGAAACAGTATTTTATCTCAAAACGTTCTTGAAACCATATCATTGCTTTTAACATGATATTGTTGAGTAATTCTTTGTGAATTGTGAAAATTGAAAGGTTTTTAGGCATACTTTTTTAGGAGGTGAAGGCTAAAAATTATTATCAACCATTGTGTCATAATGCATTGACGGAAAAAATACACTGTTCTTAAATTTAACGTTTTTCTTATCACAAACAGCTAAAAGAGACCTAAGATTTACGTTTGCCCAGTGAATAATCACATCTAGGGCTGATTAATGCTAGGGCTGATTAATGCAAGGATATTATCGATCATAGTTCGCCCAAAAAAACCATCGGCCGATATTTGAAGAAGTAAATTATCAGCCGATGCCAATACATCGATCATTCCCTAAATTGATTGGAAAACTATTGAGAAAATTTTATTTTTGAAATGTATGTAATAATGGCTTAATTAATCTCATGTAGAGTAAAATTATATCTGTTTTTTCTTCTAACAGTGTATATAAATGATCAACTGAATTTTTTGACCCGTGACCTTCAAGGCACACAGGTATCCTGGATAACGGGTAAGGTCAAGTCTTTTTCCCTCTTTCGGATCAGAAAATATCGGGTAGAATGCCTGGTCAAAAGGTCCGATACATCCCTAATCGATAGTTTTATTTGTAGGATTTCATTTTTTGCTGTAAAGTTTTCGTGATGTCTATTCGAGAAAAATTATCAAATGATGAAAAATTTGAACTTATTGAGCTTAATGAAAAAGAATTCTTGTGGAACGTTTGATCCCCTGATTACAACGACGATAGAAAAAACACCGTGTCTTCAAAGAAATTCAAGAAGGACTAAGTATTCGAAGTATCGATTTCATGGTTCACACATGGAAAGAAATAAGTATGCATTTTAGGGGAAAAATTTGCTCGCGAAGTATGAAACAACCCCGAGCATGCTCGGCGAGCAGCTGCTCCCCGAGCATCCCCGAACGTGCTTGGCGAGCATGCTCGAAGCTGTGCTCGGAGATGTTTGCCGAGCATGCTCGGGGTAAATATTATCGCCGAGCAGAAGTATGAACCGGGCTTTAATGGCAATGGCATAGCACGTAGAGTTGTGCTGTAGCTTGAGTCTCTTTGATCAGCCCAGATCTGTCTTCATTCGGAGCAGGTTTTTTTCCGCACCGGCCGTTCCGCATCTTGCGGAAATCGACGAGAAAAATATCCGCACCACCATTAAAAACCAATAAAAACATTTAAAAGGTTTTTGTTCAGTGCGGAAAACTCTCCAAAAATTTTCCGCACGACCCCCCCAATAAAATCCGCACTGTGCGGAAAAAACCCTGATTCGGAGGTAATAATTTTATAAATTTTCGCAAAAAATGATGGCGCAACAGCAAACAATCATTTCCCGATGGTTTCCATTTGTAAAATAGGTAGAAACTCAATTTGTTCTTATATACAATATTCTTATATCTCAATAATTCGTGACCCAAACAATAGGACCTTGACCTAAAAGGTTTTGTCGACTTTCAATTGTATTAGTAATGAAAAAAATTTGGATTGTGCTAAGGACGTACTAGCAAACTCTTCTAAGTATGTGTACAGGCTCTTCTCTCGTATTTTATTCGATGTGTATCCACTGCAAAGTGATCATTTGTTATCATGATAAAAAATCGTTGGGGATACTTTCCTTGTTCGTCAGTATTCTGTTCTGTTGTGATTTGTTTATTTACCTTATCTCTCTCTCTAGGTACTTGTTTTTCTGTTCGTCATACCGTTCGACTGTAAAAAACGAATTGATTCTCGCTTTCTTTCTCTGTAGCCAACTAACCAAAAATTCGTCGCTATTTATTTTCGCCGTTTACCTTTTTTTGCCAAAAATTTTCTCGTCGATTGCTCTTACTGGCCAAAATGACCGACCGAAACGTCGAAATGATGGTCAATTTTTCCGGATCCATTACGACTACCGGTCGCGGACAAGAAGACATGCCACTGGCGGTGGCCACCACTACCCCGAGTCCCGTACTAAGTCTGATGTCGGGTGAATTGAAACTTAAACGAGAAGCTGGGAAACGGTGAGATGAGAGCATACATGTTTCAGAGTATGTATGGGTTCACCTTCATTGAAAGAAAAAAATTATGAATTTTTCTCTAAAAGGTTCGAAAAATTATTTAAAAAATATTAATTGTTGTTTAAAATCATAAAAATTTGTATTTATAGTGCGAAGCGCCGAAAAAAATCGTTAAGTTTGACTGTTTTTGTTCAGAAATGACTAATTTCATTAAAAAATCTACATTTTGCAGTTTTTCTATCTGGCTAGTCCACGACAAACAGTGTTTTTTGTACGATCCTCTTTGTACTTGTACGAAGATCGGCCGTGCACGGAAACAATTTTCGTGTACACTAAAAACACGATTTTGCGTGTATTCTTGCACAAACCTTCCGGATAGCACTTGAGTTCATGTCCTTCATACACAGTACAAAGCACGCGGTATTGAAAAATAGAATTGTCCTTATGTTATTTCTTGTTTCCGGATAAATTTTTGAGGTTCCAACATTTTAAAGTGTTGGAAAATCAATTTCCTGAAAACTTATTCGAGAAACATAAGATTAAATTTTTCTGTTCAAAAACGTCTTTATCATTTTACAAATTGGAAAAATGTGCTTATACTTTCATAAGTTTGAAAAACTTCAAGTAAAATTCTGGAAATTACTTCCACGATACTTCTGAATTCAAACTTGGCTTTATGTTTAAAAGTATAGTTACAAAAATGATGTGAAAGTTCAGATTTTGACTAGGCTTTTTTCCGCTCAGTGCGGACTGCGGAGTCTTTTCGGCCGTGCGGAAATTTTTTTTGCATTCTATATTTATTTTCTACAGAGAAAGAAAAATTTTTGGGCGCTTATGCTGCTGGCAGTGATGAGAAGGTGCATTTTGGTGGGATTTAGAAGGTCAAAATTTAAAATTTTTTCGGCGCGGGTATCACCACAATTAAGCTGAAACACGACCGAAAAAAAGTTCTGTTTCATTTCTCAGTTATCCTCGATTGCTTCCATGGATCTGCTATGTCTCATCTCATATTATGGTGAGTAACGCTCGACACTTTCTACGAAAATATAGTAGAAATTGGAATTTTCCGATGGCGATGAATAAATTTGTTGATTTTCCTCACATTCCTTCATTTACTTATTCAACAACTCAATCTTTTCACTGAAAATTTAAATTTGAGAGTCTAACAAATTATCTATAGAATCAAGCCTGTAGCCAGAAATTTCTTTCGGGGGAGGGGGCACGCATTTTTTCTTTCAATTTACCGTAAAATTGGCATTTCTGACTTGACTTCCTTTTTTCTGACTTGACTTGAAAAAACCAAAGGTTTCCATTGCCTTTTTTTAACACCTCAAACATTTCAGGGGGCCATGGCCCCCCAACACCCCTGCCTACAGGCCTGTCTAGAATACATTTTCCAACATTTCACAAGCTTTTATGCTAACGTTCTATGGATCTCATTATTTAAAGTACCTCATCTCATTTTTCTATCAGTAATCTTTATTCTGTTTGGATTTCGTTGGCAATAGAGATTTTTTGATTGCTAGTCATAAATTCTTCTTCTCGCTTGAAGTTCCTGAACTTTATGAGCGCAAATTTTTTCGTTGGAAGTTGATGAAGACGTCATTTTAGATTGAAACTGTAAAGCTTTTATTTTACGGGTGTTGAAGAGATTCATTTTCCAGCGCTCTAGAATATCCAAATCTATACATATTTCCGGCACTACGCACCGGAACGAAGTATAAATTGAAATCTGTAAATCTTCTGCTCTAATCACAGAAATGCCAGCAGCAGTTGTTTTTAAGTTCTATTCTAAAATAATTTTGCTGAATTGGAAAAACATACGTACTACGGTTGAAGATTTTCCTGATAACCTATAAGTTTCGTTCATTTCAAGCATTTTTCAAATGATTTCAACTTGGAACGGGACAAATTTTGCTGTGCGGAGACAATTTTGAATTATTGCTGCACGATGCGGACGAAGGCATGTGGAAAAAGGCTGTTTTGACTTTTGACCTTCTAAAATGCACCATAATTCATTTTGTCATGTCGAACCCCCAACATTTTTCATCTTTTCTGAAAAAAATTTTCCCCAAAAACACGATTTGCAGAAATACAGTGGATGGACTAATCCGAAAAATTATAAAATAGTATCGGGCGCCAAGCGCCGGAAAATTTTTCTGTATTTTTTTGATTTCAGAGCCTGGAAAGGCGTTTTCTGATCAGGTAATGTCGACAAAATCTCTTTTTGCTTTGTACAAAGACTCCAAAATGTCTTTGTACGGAGATAAAAATGTTTGTCCCATCCATAAAACACTGTTGGTAAATTTAGAGTGTCATCAAGTGGCCGACATTTCCTGGGGAATTCCTATGGTATATACTCCCCTATTTACATTTTTAGGTATTTTCATCCTCGAACACCAAGTTTTCACTATGCGTGGATTTGACTCTCCGGGGTCTTGCTTGTTATACGTGACTTTAGGCCTGTAGCCAGGAGTTTTTTGCGGGGAAGCACACATTTTTTCCACTCAAATTACCGTAAAATTGGCATTTCTGACTTGACTTGAAAGACAACCAAAGGTCTACCTTTGCCTTTTTTAACACTTCAAACATTTCGGGGGGCATGACCCCAACCCCCCTGCCTACAGGCCTGCGTGATTTGATAAAAACTTACTTTTTATGTCTAAAATTTTGTGAAAACCATTAGAGACGTGAGTGTAACCAATCTCTTTCTGACGCAGACACAAAGCTACGCAACCAGATTTGTCAAATATTGTCCGCCTAATTGAAATGACGTTTCGTGTCAACAAAACGCAATCATTTTTCTTTTGGTTGTTTCTAATGTTGTAAAATCTTGTTTCACAAAAATTACGAGTGTTTGCGTGTTTTGTTTACTACTGTTAGTAAGATAAACTTTGTATCGAATCGACATATCGTACGAAATGGTAATATTGTTGTTCAGGCCATCGAGGCATAAGTAAGAATCACAAAGTATTCGCATCTATGAAATAGTTTAGCATAGATTTCTGCAAAAAAATTCAGCCTTCCAACAGGGTTTTTAAAAAGTGCAAAAAATCTGATGCTCGAAGCAGAAGATCCGAAACCCCAGGCCTGTAGGCAGGGGGATTGGGCGACCGTGGGCCCACAAAATGTTTCAACTGTTAAAAAAGGCAGAAGTTTTTATTGTTTTTTTTCTTCAAGAAAAAATCAAATCAGAAATGCCAATGTTACAGGAAATTGATTGAAAAAAAGTGTGGCCCCTAAAAAAATCCTGACTACATGCTTGTGAAGCCCGAAGCAAGAACTTTTCGTATATAACCAGTTTTGGCACCATGTCAAAGTATATCACAAATGTTTTCGATGCTGGAAATTAGTTTTGAGTTGTCTAATAAGTGAAGAATGTCTGAATTTTTTCATCAAATTTACATCAAAGTGAGCTTCATATTGATTTCAAAGAACAATATTTCGAGATAATTTTCCATTTTTATTGTTAAATTTTATGTATTCTTCCTGGTACCTATAGTGTTTCTCGTCTCATTTGATCGGCTATTCTGCGAGATGATTATAAGATGATGTAGTTTACCAGAATTTTGTTAACTTTAGAAGCTTGAATTATACTTATCTGCAATTGGGCATACAGCGTTGAAATTTATTTCGACTGAAAAATCTCAATTTCTCGGAAATTTAGTCATGTTTCCTTCAAATGATCTTCAAATCGCTATAAATTTTTAAAATTTTAAAATAAATAAATAAATTAATTAATTTATTTAAAATTAAATTTCGGGGAATCAGTGACCCCCGGCCCCGAAAAAAGACGCCTAATCGTCCTCTCAGACCTCGGGGCTCCGTTACATTTATGTTTGAGTGCATATGAATATTTCTCTATGCAAACACCGTTTGGAACCATTTCTGCTCGGTGTGAAGTTCCTCATGCAAAAATCACTGCTTTCCACGGGTTTTTCTTGTAACCCCCGGATATTTGTTATTAGTAAAGTTAGTTTCGCCCTCCACTTCAATATATTTTGTAGAAATGTTTTAACTGCTTAGTTTGTTGTTTCAGGATTTTCGTCAACCGAAATTTATTAATGGAGAAGATAAAATTTTTCGGGTTCGATATGGACTACACTCTTGCTGGTAAGATTTCTCTGGGTCGCATGTTGAAGTGGCAGTCATCATAAAATCAATTTTATTTCCGGCGTATGTACGCAGTACGCGGTGTATCACCGTCTTTATTTTATGGTGTCCGCGGAGTGTTATATTCACTCGTGTGATGGCGTTTCATTTCACCTGAAGCTACCAACACACATGTGATATTAATACTTGGGTAATTTGGTGAACGCTGCAGAAATAAGCTATAAAAGGCAACAAAAATCAGACAATCGATCAATAAATTTAATTTTTTGAACCAGAAAAAGTTCCCACAATTGCTCAACACTAGTGATACTCGCACTTATGAAGAATCTTATTTATTATTCGCCCCACCCGATATACATTGGAAAAGTATCAGTGTTGATTTTTAATCTCCCTTCTTTCATCTTTTAGTTTACAAGTCACCGCAGTATGAAGCTCTAGGTTTCAAGCTGACAATCGAAAGATTGATTCAAATTGGATATCCAGCGGAATTACGAAGTTTTACCTTCGACCACACTTTCCCAGTCAGGTAGAAATTTTGTCGCAGAGATTATGTCCAGGGTGGCCAGCAATCGGAAAACCAGGAAAACCTGGAAATAATCGGGATTTTTGTTATGGAACTTGGAAAACCGCGGAATCCGTGATATAGCCGGAAATTACGAAAAAATAATGAAGCTTTTATCATTTTTAGAGCAAAGACGAAAAACAAATTGTTAGCTGACCTTATAAACAGCGGTCTTTAGCACAAGTCTCATTAACGCTCATGCTAATGAAAAAATATTTCATTACCTCAGTTGGCACGGTTGGCATGTGATACTCTGTTGATCTGAAACTGAGTTTGACAGTTCTAATAACCTGCTTTCATTGTATTATCAACTCATGAAATCATGATTGATGTTGATACTCCGAAAAGGAACTAGGCTATCATAAAGATTCAGATTGAATTAGCCCATTCTTACATCATGGACTTGGTTAGTTAACCGACTCAAGCAAATATTAAGTGGCTAGTTTTACAGTAAAGCTTTTGGGAATGATTAAACTCACGTTCTGTTTGAAAATAAGCTGACATGTTTTCATCGTATCTGAAACCGCGCTTCAACTTCAGTATAGGTACTCAATGGATTTTCAGAAAACGTACAACTATATTTATTATTCACTAGTACCATACCTGTAACGCGGCGTCTGGAGTGGTCGGAAGACTTTTTTGGGGCCGGAAATCACACAAATTCTTAAGAGAGGGGCCTCTGAAGGAAAAAAATCAATTTTTTACCAAGAAAGTCCGAAAAAGGGTTCAAAAAATCGTACTTTTTGTCTAAAAACCGTAAAAATGTATTTTTTGCGCCAAATTGACGTTTTTGACTATTTTTTGTTCAAAAATTGACTTTTTTCATCAAAAAAGGACCTTTTTTGGTGTGTTACCGACCGAAGTATAGGCGTCTCTATGACTACCAGTCTACCATATGGTTAGCCATAGGATTGAACAATGTTGGGGGTCGCCCAATGGCTGGTCACGATTTCTGGGGGAGGGTTTCCTATAGCTCTTCCCCTCAATTACATATATTACGATTACAAGTACTGATTTGCGTAAACTTCAGCACATGTCAAGACAGCTGCTGTCAAATTACTCAAGAAGTGTCCAACTGGTTAAAGCCGAAGCTGGTTCAGATTCGAGCCACAAAACATGTTTTTTGTTTTTGCTTTCGTAATGCTGCAGCAATTAATGTTATTATTCATAAACACATTTTTTTCAGTTCACTCTTACTCATGCACGAAGATGATGTTGCACAAAGCATCTCTCGTTAGCAGTGTTTTTTTCTGCACTCGGCTTTCTGCAGAGTGCAGAAAAGCCAAAAAAAAGTTTCTGCACCGCGGTTTTCTCCTGTTACCACTGTTTTTTCCTCGAGCCTTTTCCCCAAATGGGGGAAGGGATAAAATTTGTTTCATCATTTTCCCGAAGTCGTTTTCCGCTTAAAAATGCTCATAGACGCTATATTTAAATGCTTTTGAGCTTTTTCAAACCTTCTGTTGTTTTTTAGAGCCGTTAATAGAAATTTTTGACTTTGATCGAAGTCTAATCTACAAGCATTGTGGAACAAATTTTCCAGCAAACTATCCAAGAGCATAATGACTTTGAATTACATGAGAAATCGATGGTTAAGTCCTCTGTGATGACAAGTGAGAACCCAAAAAAGATGTCAATGTTTCCGGCGCGAAGCGTCGGAAAAATATCGTAATTTCTAGATCTTTATTATTTGAAAAATTTTAAAACCAGTATTTAATTCGTAAACTCTCATGAACTTGGCCAAAAAGATATGAGTAAGAAGAGTAAAAAATTCCGGAAACTACTTCCATGAAGCTTTTGGATTGATTTTACGTTAAGAAAAGAATACACGCTTCAAAAAGTTGAGAGACTTGACGTAATTATCTTTCTCAAAAAATGTGTCAAGGAAAAAATGCGAATCTTCATTAAATATCAAGATAAAACGTTAAAGATTACCAATTAAAATATGAGATAATACGTTTAAGACAATGAAAACTTAAAGATTAAATGAAAAGTGAAGGTAGACATGTTAGAAGCCGCGCTTGAGCTATGAAATAAATAATAATGATTATTAAAGTTATAACTATGGAAAGTTGAGATTATGACCTTCTAAAATGCACCAAAACGCATCTTTTCTGTATTCGACGTGATCGAAAAATTCTGCACCAATGCAGAAATCAGAAAAAAAAATTCTGCACGAAACATAAAAAGTCTGCACTGTGCAAAAAACTGCTCTTTAGAGTATCATGATTTCCCTGTTCTTTGATCAGAGCGATAAATCTCATCGCATCACTAGCTCTCAGTATCTGGAAATCGTGATTAAAAGCAAACTATTAAAACGTTTCCTTGATCTCCACTGATGGTAATACTGTAACTATCATCGAGCTGGCAATGAAATCCTAATTACTCTTCAAAAACCATCAAGTATCAATTAGTTAGAGAGACGAAACATAACTGCAGATGCACTATAACAATTAAATGTTAATTGAGTAATGGTATTAAGAAATGCACTTCAGCCAAATCCAGAGTTTAAATCGGCGCAAAACGCCGGAAAATTCTGATGTTCTCAACTCCAATCATGCAAATTTGGCTTATCATTCAGAAATTGGGCTAATTTTTCAATAAAAAAACTATACAGCATAACAGTCGTAATTGAAGTTCTCTGAATTTTCCAGGATTCCCACGTTTTCCAGGTCAATAAACCATGTGAATAAAGAAATATAAAAAAATATGAATAAATTTTTTTTTGAAAAGCTTTCAATTCCTTAACGTGCAACATTGTTCTGAAAATGAGACATACTACTATGTACACGCGGCCATTTTTAGTCATTTTAGGGGCCTGGGTCGCTAAACATTCGAAGATGGTGCCTGAAAATTTAGGTCTAGGAGCCATTTTGTCTCCTAAAGTTTTGATTTACATATTTATATTTTAGTCAATTATGGTTATTTTCATTCAATTTTAGATTTAAAGCAGGCTTTTTTTTGTTTGAAAACCAGGAGCCAAATGGCTCCTAGGCCTAAATTTTTAGGGGCCAAATTAAAATTTTGGGAGCCAAAAATTTTTAATTGAAGAATATTGAGAAACGTGCTTGTAACACACTGTAGAACGTACTATATAATTAAATTATGTAGATATTCAATCAGTTGATACGAGTTTTAAAAAATCACTGTTCAAAATTTGATTTCCACCCAGCGTTTTCAGTTACAGGCATCTTTCCACACGTACAAACATCGGCCGAGAAATCTTTGTAGAAAGAAAATTTTTTATGCAGAAAACGCGATATTTCGTTTAATTTTGCACAAATCTTCATCCAAGATTGCACTTGAGTTCATTTCCTTCCGACTCAAAAGTACAGGGTTTTGAAATTGCAGCTTCTGTTCTCATTTTTCTGTTGTTTTCTATATCTTTCCAGCGCTATGCAACGATTTTTTTCAGATTTCGACATTCTAAATGCTGGAAAATCATTTTGAGGATAACTTACTCGATAAACATACAAGGTTCGAAAACATGTATTATATCATTTAACAAACTAAAAAATATGTTCATGCTTTCATAAGTTTGACAAGCTCAAATTAAACTTGAAATTTATGAACATCACCTCCATTATAATCATGAATTCAAACTCGGCTCCATATTTAAAATAATAGTAACAAAAATGGAAAAATTGAGATATTTATCACCAGAATTCTTTTGCACCAAATGCACCAAAATTCATCTTTTCCATTTCGAACCCGCATGTTTTTTCCCTTCGTCGAGAATTTTTTTTCCAGAAAGTTTGATTTGTAAACAGTGAATAGACTAATTTAAAAAATTATATAATAAGATCCGGCGCGAAGCGCCGGAAAATTTTGGATGTTTTATGATTTTAGAGCCTGTAAAACACTTACTTCAGATCTAAAATTGTATGAAAACAGCTACAATTCACTATAATATAAATGAATATGTCAAAATTTTAGGAGCCAAAATGGCTCCTAGACCTAAAATTTTAGGAGCCATTTCCAAACTTTTAGGGGCCCAGGCCCCTAAAATGACTAAAAAAAAGCCTGATTTAAAGTAAGTGTTCTGCAGGCTCTAAAATCAGAAAACACGGAAAATTTTCCAGCGCTTCGCACCGGATTTTACTATATAAATCTTCGGATTGGTCGATCCACCGTTTTTCCACAAATCAAACTTTTTCGAGAAAAGAATTTCGAAAAAGTGGAAAAATATGGGGACCTAACATTGAAAAGATAAATTTTGGTGCATTTCAGCGGTCAAAATATCAATTTTTCCAATTTTTTTGTAACTATAATTTTAAACATGAAGCCAAGTTTGAATTTATATCCATCATCGAGGTGATTTCCAGAAATAAGTCACAGTGTTTTAAACATGGAAATGTGAGTTTTTTATTGTATGATGATAAAGACATGTTTCTGCACAACAAATTTGAACTTAATGCTTATTGAATAAGTTATCATTAAATTGATTTTCCAGCATTTTAGAATGTCAGAATCTAAAAAAAATTCTTGGCGCTGTGCGCCAGAAAGATATGAAACAACAGAAGGAATAAGAGAATAAGAACAGAAGCTGCATTTTCCAATGCTTATACTTTTGTGCCAGAAAGGCATGAATTATGAACATGAAAGTGCTACCTCCCAAAAAGGTTTCTGCAAAAATACACGGAATATCGTGTTTTTTTGCATAGAAAAATTTTTTTGTGCAAAATTCTTTGGCCGATTTTTGTACACCTATGTAGAAAGAAGGCTGTACCAGCAAAACACCGATTGGAAATAAAATGTTTAACATTAATTTTTTTGAATACGTATCAACTGATTGAACATCCATATAATTTTATACATTCCACTGCGGCTGATTGTAATAGCACATTTTTGCTGTCTGCTTTTTGGCCTGTACAACCGCATAAAAATGGTGAAACGCTTCATTATAACACACAATAATAATTTTATGCGGTTGTACAGGCCAAAAAGCAGACAGCAAAAATGAGCTATTCCACAGCGTGTTATAAGCCTATTTTTCAATATGCTTCAATTACAAATTTTTGGTCTCTCAAAATTTAAATTTGGCTCCTTAAAATTTAGGCCTATAGGAGCCATTTGGCTCATGATTTTCAAAACAAAAAAGCCTGTATATATATTTGGAAACCGGAAAAAAGGATGATGTAACCGGGTTGGGAGACTGGTGACCATCCTGTATGTCACTTTGTTACTGTGTGTAACATTGTTTAGAGGATTGTGGTATGATAATTTTTACGGAAATTTATTGAAAGTTGACGCCTACGGAAACATTCTAGTCGGTATTCACGGTTTTACTTTCCTCAAGCCGTAAGCTTTTTTACTTTTTCCTGTTGTATGACAGTACATTGTCATTTTCGTTTAGCTATGAAATCGAGGAAATGTATCCAAATAAATTTGTTCAGTTTTCTGATAGTCGCATATATGTGTTAAACACCTTATTCAATTTGCCTGGTAAGTTAAAAATTTTTCTCAAGTTGAAACTTCCGATTCTCACAATAACTGAGTATTTGAATGAATGACTAAACACTTATATTTTCAGAAGAATATATTCTCGCTTGCCTAGTCAACTACTTTGATACTTTATCAGGAGCTATCAAGTAATATGAAATCTGATCATTCAAAGAACCGAGTACAAAATTTATTTTTATTGAAGGGAGAAGAATGGTATAGCGTATGCGGAAGTCTTCATGTCGTACAAATCAATATTCCAAGATGTCCGGGCTAGCGTTGATTGGGTCCACACTCACGTAATTATTTTTTGCATTTGCCTCCAGCGTTTTAGGCTGTGTTGTTTATTTGGAGGAACTACAAAAAAGTGCGTAAGCTATACAGAGTAGTCAGCTGTCGGGAAAATCTGGGAATGCGGTAAATAACCGGGATTTTTGTTTCCGTACCAGGAAAACCCGTTCGGGAAATAATTGGGAATTTTGAAGGGAGACTGGCCATTTGGAAGACTGGTCATATAAGCACTGCTTTAAGGTGTACATTTTTTTTGCATTCTCTAGAAAGGAGTGGAAAGAACTTTTAATGCTTTTAGATACTGCTTATTGTGGCGCATTTATAATTTCAGGGTGAAGTGAAGAAGTTAACAGTGCAGGAAATAGAGAAATATGTTTACAAGGATGCCCGTCTCCCAATTTTGCTTGATAGGTATGAAGCACGGGATGTGCCTAATATGTTTTATTGATATGTTCTTATAACAAAAACAAAATAAGTTGCATTACTGATTAGTATCTTTGATGAGATAGTTAAAGCGCATCAGCTTCGAAATATTGAAAAATAATTGCGTATATGAAGACGTCCACCTCTTTGCACAGTTAGCCTAGTTAGTTCTAGCGTACGGACGTTAACCGAAAGGTATCAGGTTCGGGTCTCGCACCGAGAATAATTTTTGCCGACATCTAAGGTTATATTAAAAGGTTGCTTTAATATTTTTAGTTTTCCTCGTTAAAAATAGAAGTTTAATAGGTTATTGTGCACGTTTCATAATTTATCCGTTCTTGTTTCAGAATGAGGAATCGGGGATGCAAAACGTTTTTGTTGACGAATAGTGAATATTGGTACACATACGTAAGTTTGATTTTGGTTTTTATATTTCATTTTTATGTTTTGTTTTTTGCAGGAAGTTATGAAATATTTATTGGAGACGAAAGAAAGGAGTTGGCTTACTTATTTCGACTTCATAAACGTCGACGCCATGAAACCTTTGTGGTTTTCCGAGGGTACTGTTTACAGGCAGATTGATTCAGTAAGTTCAACAACCCGGGTTTAGCTTTGATAATTGTTTGTTTTGAATTTCACAGAATTAATATTTCATATAGCAGTGTTAGAAAATTTTCATTATCTATTTAAGCTGTATGTTCTGCTATTCAAGTTTGAGATTTTGTGGATTATTGAACTGTGTGAACATTTATTTGTAAATTTCGAGTGTTCAAAAAATCGACACTGTCTTCAAATTCTCACAGAGGGGAAAGTATGACTCAGTAATAAAATGTTTATACAGTGCAATTGCTTGAAATCTGCATTAGATGTTATTTTTCCTGTGAACTGTGTACGAAAAGTGATTTCAATTGAAGACGCTCTTTGATTGTGCCTGTATACAAAACATTCAGACGGATTATGCCGTTGAAGGTAACACCATACCATAAATGTAAGAAGGCGAGGCGGGGGGACTACCCCGGCGTCCTCTGACAGATCGCCTTACCCCGACCTCCCCTGCCTGTATATATAACTTAGTTGACTTTCTCTCAATGATGTTTCACCATTTTATTGTCGCTTGACACAACAAGATACAAATGTAAGCCATATGGAATAACGTAATAATCCAAATAGAAAAGTAAGCTGTATTGAATACATACGCATTCAAACCCAAAATTGATCAGCTATATTTCACGTAGAGATGTAACGGGCACCCGGATCCGAAATTACCCGACCATTTTACCCGATATTCTTAAAATTTTGGACCCAGACCCGGACCCGAAGAAATTGTTGCAATTATGATTCGGGTCGAATGTATAACATAGTCTTTTAGCTGAAAACAAATAACCATGTTAAAGAATGTTACGACACATCAACTAACTATTGGAATATGAAAAGTAACAAATCAACACTTTATTGCTTAGATCATTTTGAGACTGACTTAGATTTAAAATCTAAAACAACCAAGTTGTATTCCATAAATAGTTTTTCGGCTGTTTTCTTTGTAGTCGTCGTCTTTTCAATCTATATGGTTATTTGTAATATTAATCTAAGGATTGAAATTATAGAGATGCTCAGTCACTAATATTTCACGAGATATTAGTGACTCGAATCGATTTATTGTGTTTCAACCAAACCATACGGTTTCGATATGATGTTGTTTCTCTCACATTCATTTTAAGATGCAATTGTGAGAAGTTCGATCTTTGATATGATAAGTTGAAAATGAATTATACCCAAAAATAGGGTATATTGTGTCGTTTTACATATTGCGTTTGAAATATTTTTTCTGATATTGTACTTTTCACGTTTTACACTTTTTAAAGTGTCCGAAAGGAGGTGGATTAAAGCCGAAAAAGTCATTTGGACCTCTTTCTGGACATATTCCCATAGGGTGCCGCAGAAGGTTTACATCATTTTTGTAGAGACTAATGTCCGACATATTATGTTAAAATTTCAATACGATTTGTGCGCCGTTTTTTGAGACGGGATTGGCACACATTGCAGTGCCATTCAAATATATTTTTGAATCCGAATGAATTTCCAACCAATAAAGTTCTGAGAAAACAGGATTCGTCATCACCTATACAAACAATAAGACGAAAAATGTGACTTCAAAGCCAGATGAATTTTGATTTATTTAGCTTCGATATTTGCTGAACGACATGCTTCAAATGAAAAGTCAAAAATTTTAAAATTTTCATTAAATTTCGGAAATGAAGTCACTCCTTGACGTGGTGTTTACAGGAAAACGCTAGAGTTTTTCCAATGCCCTTTGTTGCATATTTGAAAGGCACTGCAATTGATTATTTATTTCATTTATCTTCATCTGGCTAACCCCAAGTGGTGTGAAATGGAATGCCTTCTACTGTAGAGAATTTTCTCATAACATAAGCCGGAGTCAGACAGACGCCATTTACTTTGTAACATTATTCGCAGCTTCGACCTTTTCAGTTGAGTTACTGAAATAAAGGAATTTGTGCTGCATCTTTTCCGAAACATTATGTGGCACAACCATTATGGATAGATCGTTGAAATTGTGCCAGTGATTCGACCAACATATTTTCTTTTTATCCGTTCAATCTGAATGTTTTTGATGTTTCCTGCATCCCGTTGATGGTATATTTAGTGGCATCAAACAGCATTTTTGTATCAATTTTCAAGATGTGTAGACATTCACAGCTCCCAAAACGATACGCAAACCTGATTTAAGTTTTAATACAATGTGTTGGACATTAGGGGCTGCAGAAATAACGAGAAAATTCTGCGGCATCTTATGGTAAAGTGCAAAAAACAGCCTTCAAATGACTCTTTCAGTTTACTTCAACTTCATTTTTGACACTTTAGAGAGTAAGATGTCAGAAAATTTCTTTCATACTTTCTGCATATAATGAACATTTGGAGATTTATATGTCGAAAAACATGCACAGAGACTGAAAAATGCCAAAAAAAATTTAAAATTCCAACATTTGAAGCCCTATAGGTATACGAATTTTGACTTCTGCGCCGAATATATGCTGTCACAATACTCAGCATATGAAACCACTCAAAATATCTCGTTTTCAGATACTTATTAGTTCTTAGTTTCCAACTTGTCATAGGTCAATGGAGTAGTAGGTTAAATCTCTCAGAAATCCTGTCTGAATGATGTCACACAGAATAGCATGTGAAAAAATGTAACGGACCCGATATTCTCAAAATGTTGGACCCGGAACCGGACCCGACCCGATATTCTCAAAATTTTGTACCCGGACCCGATATTCAAATTTTGGACCCGATACATCTCTAATTTCACATAATCGATTCAACACGTCAAGAAACACAAGATCATGCTTTTTTGCACATCAATTTCCATTTTTGGCTGAGATATGCAGGTTTTTGCTAAAATGCCTTCCCGCCCCGTCCCTATTTTTATGGATTCCCTCTTACCTCCGCCCGAAAATTTGGACCCGTTACATGCATGGGGAATATATTTATCGTGCTTCCTCGTACTCCTGGGGAAATCTGTTCGTTTGTATTTTGAATAGCTGATCGATGAAACTTGTTACTTTTCGTGTGACGGTGTTACTACATTCTCGATCGCTCGTTTGGAATCGCCCAATTGGGAATTCGCTCAGTTGAGAATCCGCTCAATTGGGAATCGCTCACATGCGAATCGATCAATTGGGAATTCGCTCACCTGGGAATTCGCTCAATTGCGAGTCGCTCAATTGGGGATTCGCTCACTCGGGAATCGCTGACTTCGGAATCGCTCATTTGGGAGTGCCTCACATGAGAATACCCCGTCTCCCCCCCCCCCCCAATCCCCCCAATTACAGGTAGGGTTGCAATATGTTAGTACGAGCAAACCAATTTTTTCCTACGGTCAGAAGGACACCATCGGAAATCCTTATGAATCTTATTTTGTTAGTTTTTTGTGTTTCCTCTTCTTTGGGTTGGAATTCCTTTCATGGGAGTAAGCTTTCTGATTGTGAATAAATTTAATTTGGTCTCACAAATAACAAGTAGTCAATGTTTAATCGAGTTGTTAACAAAATTTCATTATAAAGTTAGTTTCCTAGCAGGATATTTGTTTATAGAAAACTGGTGAACGTAAAATTGGCGTACATACCGGCCCGTTTGTGTCTAATCAAATTTATTCGGGTGGTTCCTGTGCCGAATTCTCTCGTATTGTCGGTTGTCGCGGAAAAGACGTTCTTTACGTCGGCGATCACATTTTTGGCGACGTCTTACGATCGAAAAAAGGCCGCGGTTGGCGTACCTTCCTTGTCATACCAGAGTTAGCGCACGAACTGCACGTTTGGACCGACCGACGACTGCTGTTTGAAAAGTTGCAAGTGATGGAACAGAATTTGGGTGGTATTCTGAAGTAAGTAAAATATATAGAAGAACGATCAAGTGTCTCCTGGTGTAGTTTTTAAATAATATTTTTTTACGATATCCAGTCGAAATCTACTTCATTGACTTCGGGGGTCAGGAAAACAAATTATATCCCCAAAACTTGCCAAAAATGTCTCATCTGGATCCAAAAAAATTGGGCTCAGCGGACCCGGATCCAAAAAAATTTGCTTCAATGGATCCAGATCCGAATCCTGAATGAAAGATTCGACCGAATCCGGATCTTATATGATAGTGTATACACGTGGATATGCTCATGGATAATTATATAGTACGTTGAATTATTCTAAAATCAAGTTCTATGAATTTACATTTTTTCGGTGTCAATGAGTTATTGATTATATATGCTCAGAAATTTAAACAGTAGAGGAATCATTTTATTTGTGGAAGCTTTACATTTGAAAATTGACCTCAAGTCTGGAAATTTCGAAACAGTGTAATTAGGAAATGAAAACAATATTATATAATCTCTGAGAATACATTTTTAATTTTAATAGAGAATTTATGATTGCTTAGACAAATTTTTCGAAAAACCTGGAACGATGTCAAATATAGTTGAAACATTGAAAACCTTAGTTAGTAATCTCAGTGGTTAAAGCAGATCATAATTCCCGATAGGCAGAAGATATAAATATTTTAAACAAAGTATTTTTTGTATTGTCTGTTTTTTAATGTATACTTATTTGTAGAATTGACGCGAAATCGAAATATATATCAAGAAGATGAAAAGAATCTCACCTACAGGAGAATTTCGCCAGCTAAATTGAACTTAAAATTTTCGAGAAGAAAGTGAGATGAAAGATATCACCAAATTGTAGTGAAAAGTCAAAAATCGTCGTTTTTACAAATAACATCTTCGTCAATATCCTCATTCTCTTTGTCGCTTTTGCTTAGTGAACGACTGGGGCTCGAATCTGAATCAGCTTCGGCTCTAACCTCTTGGGCAGTACTTAAGTAATTTGAAAACAGCTGTTTTGACATATGCTAAGTTTATGTAAATCAGTAACAGTGTGTAGCAAATATTTCGATTCCTAAAGATATTAATGTCGAACTAACTGCTGAATACTTACTTGTCCGCCAACTAACCAAGTGCATAATGTAGGAATGAGCTAATTTAATTAGAATAGGATGGGAGTCTTATTCCTTTTGAAAGCACCAACGTCAAGTGTGATTTCGAATCGATAATTCAGTTAAAGCAGGTTATTAGAATTGACAAACTCACACATTATTTTGAGACCAACAAAGTATCATTTACTAACTTTGCTGACTCTTGCTGAGAAAACCTTGGGACTTAATGCAAACTGAAATGAATAAAGATCTGATTATGACCGGATCTTAATCTCTGATAGCGGATTCGTATCAGATCCGAATCCAAAAATTTAGGTAGATATCCGTGGATCCGGATACCCGGCTCATCACTATCAGAGAGAAGACTATTTTTCACTCCTTATTTGTTATAGTAATGCAGTGCATAGCCTGAGTCTTAAATGGATTGACACCATAAAATATGTTTGTCATGTTGTGCAGGTCTTTCCTTAGGATCAAGAAAAGACAGACTCTGGTCTGAACCGAACTAGTTAGAGCTAATTCCTTGTCTAGGCCTCGGAGATCGCGCAACAGTTCTGTTCCCCTGACCTGGCAACAACAAACAAATAACTTACCTTCAGTTGAGGGGCCTCACAACGAACCCTCACAATCTCTTAGGAGAGAAAGTTTCCTCCTCAGGAATAACCTTACCTGCAAGATCCCTATAAAGGTCTTCCTGTGCTTGGCGTCAGCAAGCAGGGCGCCTGGGCCTGTGGCCCTTCGCTCCAGACGAGATGTAAAGAATGTGGATACACCACTAATAATTTATGTAAATTTAATACAAGTTGCTGGTGAAAAGTTTATTGATGGACGCCAGCACTTTACCGAAAAATATAATGAAAACGTAACCAAGAATAATAATGATTTTCAATATCATTTTCTTCTTTCTTTGGCGTTCCACTTCTATGCAAATGTCTGCGCCGCTGGTCGTCTATTTTCTTGATTTGCATTTCGAATTCCTGTCGCAGCTTTGCCATCAACAGGGTGCCCAACAGTCACATTGTAATCCGTTCGAGAGGAAGAATTTTGTGCCTGAGTTTATTAATTTTATTTCATTTCAGAAACCTGGATAGTAGCTCAGCTTGCGTGGAGAGTAATGATGTGAAAAGGGCACGGCATGCCATTTCGGTAAGCTTTGTTATATCAAGCATATTTTCTGACTGCAAAGTCACCTTTTGGGAGAAAATTGATTAACACGATACAGATCAACGGTCCGTCTTCTCTGTCTATTTTGTAAATCGAATTTGGTACAGGAATACACCCACGAAATGGATATGGCTTATGGCGTTCTGGGTAGCTTATTTCGCAGCGGCTCAAGGCAAACATTCTTCGCCAGTCAAGTGGAAAGATACGCCGATCTATATTCCGGAACGTGCCTTAACTTGCTAAATTATCCATTTTTCTATTTCTTCCGCGCTCCGGCCATGCTGGTAAAAACTGATTTGCATACGTGCATGTAATGGCATTAGGAGTAATAGTCTGCCTCCTTGAAGGGTCAACTCTTTTCATTCGAATACATCTATTTTTTCGCCAACTCTGCGCTTTGAAAATTTTAGATGCCTCACGAAAGTACGGTAACTCACTATGATACGACGCACTTTGACGCTTACGCCGACCGTAGTCGTTCGTTGTCAAGCGCTGCCGCTGGTGTTGATAAGGTCTCTCCATCGTCCTTCACGCCACCAGTCGAACGCCAAAAACGACCTGAGTCGCCTACTAAAAACTTCGACGTTTCGCCTATGAGTAGTCATCGTGTTTTAACGCCAATACGCAGCACATTTGCGCATGAAGAATTGGAGGAAGAAGAAAGTGGTAAATCTATTAGTGACATCATCATTCCTTCATCTTGAAACTCTTTTATTTATTCTAGCCGTTGGTAATATTGGAATATCGAAAACAAAAGTCGTCCCGTCAGCTCAATCGTTGTCTAGGGAGTCAAGTTCCAGCAACTTGACGTCGTCGTCTTCGGGTAAGGAGGTTGTGTGTACATCACATGTAATCATGTAATTGGGGGTAAGTGCCATTGGAACCTCCCCCAGAAATCCTCGGCCATGTGGCTAGCCGCTGAATGATCCTTCCGCAGGATTTGCCAATCATATGGCTAGCTATGTCAGACATAGAGACCCTCCTGTTTTGGTCGGAAAAAAATTGAATATTGTCAATTTTTTGATGAAAAAATGGTCAAAAATGTCAATCTTCCTGGCGCTCCGTGCCAGGTGTACATTTTTATAATTTTTCAGACAAAAATTATTTTTTGAACCATTTTTGTGACTTTTTCGGTGGAAAAATTGACTCTTTTTCTAGAGGTACCTCTCCTAAAATTCTGAGAAATATATGGCCCTCCGCCCCAAAAAAGTCGCTTGACCCCTCCCAGATCTCGAAGCCCCGTTATGTGTATGATATTCATTACTCGCATCAGTATCAGCACTCGCTTTCTTTTTTTTGCTCGGCACTATAAATTGTAGTTGTCAAAGGAACTCCACGCCAGAAATCTTCGACCATAGGATAATCCCGACGAGTTGTCAATCGTGTAACTAAAATGGGCTAGCCGTAGGAGCCATATTTTTTAGACGAAAAGAAACACAAAATGTCAATTTTTAGTAGAAAATGATCATTTTTGAACAGAAAGCACAAACAATTTAAGATGGAGCATATGTACCTATAAATGTACGGGAAGTGCTTTAGAAACTTCGAGATATCGTCGGCTACTAGTGGTAAGGTACTATCTGACACCCAGCTTCTAGTATAAAAAAGGGATAAACGTCAATTTTTGGATATAATAATCAGTATTGAACAGAAAATGTCCGTCAATTTTTTCGGCGTTTCGCGCCACAAATATGACTTATGAATTTGAGCCGGTTTTGAACCATAATTCCTGCTTTTGAGTTGGAAATTCTATTCCTGCAATGATTCCCTGTCCGTATTCTGGGTAGCTTATGACCCCACCATTTTGTAGTGGTGCGTCCTGTTGTTCATCACGCGGCCTGCTGCGCACGCACCACCACCGCTACAACCACAACTTCCTAACTATCCACGTCGCTCAGTTATTGCAGTTGGTAGTGCGTCTGCCATGTGTGCAAACAGTCGAGGGTCGAGCCCCCAAGTCGGGCGTTATTTCTCTGACGCACCGGATACGTAGATTTGGACATGTACGACAACCTATAAAATAGCCGGCTGAGCCCCTGTAGCAGAGAAATTATCCTTCTACACAACATTCGACTGCTATTATATTGTAGTAGAAATTCTTATCAACAAATGTTAAAATTTTGCCGAGAGCATCTTAGCGGAGTGTTCCAAGGGTGCTTGTTTTTGTGTGAGAGTTCTGTTTTTCGCTTTTTAGGCAGCACTACCGCTTTGCCGATGGATAAAGGAAAAGTAGCCGATGACGGTGAGAGTCGAGACGTAGGAACCACAGGTTTCGATCATCAACCTGACCCTGTTCGAAACCATAAAAGCGATTCTCTCAATACCGATTGAAGCACTGAGGTGAAACGTCACGTTGTTTTACCTTAAATTTCATCAATAACATGATACTTATTTCCGGAAAAAGTCATCCTATTTCGACATTTTGAGTTTTCTGTGTGCATTTGTTGTTCATTGTTAACTATATATATATATATATATATATAAATGTGTGTATACATGAGCATCATAGCTTTTATTTATAGTTTGCAACTGCGTTGCAATCGTTAATATGTATAATGCGTGTTTTTTATCTGTTATGCAATAGTTTTCGCGAGGCACGCCGACAACTTCAGATTCCAGCATTTCCGCTATAAAGTTCGATCATTTTTCGATTTCTTTCTGATAAATTAGCTTTCCGTTCATTTTGAACGTCGCGAATTGCCCAGATTCTGACATCCAAGTTTCTCGTCATGTAAAATGAGCGTGTCCGATGATATGCGCGAAGCTAGTCTCATGGGCGGTTTTTTATGCTCGCTTTTATCTCATATCCATACGTAGAATCATTTTATTCCCGGTTTCAACAACTGCGACATTTCTGTCGTCATTTTAGCGTTTGAAAAAGGTCTTATCTAATCGTTTTATCTGTATTAAATTTTAAAATGAATTATTTTTTGGTTTTTTAGTATATCATCAAATTTAGCTTATTTTTCGTCTCCTGCATCATACACTTTATTCATATTCTGATTTCTTTTTCAGGCCGCACCTCTTTACCCACTGGTGCTGCATCTCGTTGATTTTTGATGTCCCCAACGTCTGGCGCTAAAGATGGCAACAGCAAGCCGAGCTTTAGGTAAGTTTCAGTTTTTCATCTACCCGCAGAAGTTTGAGTGGTCGAGTGCAGAGAGAGCATTTTTGTTTATCGCACGCAACTGAAAAAATCACAGTCGGATTAACCACCTTCTGAGCGAAAATTGTATGTATCTTTCCTGATCGAAAAGTGGTTTTGTTGAATCAAAAATGAAGAGTGTTGAAATGACACAATTTTTTGGTAACATGCGCCATGGAAATATTCGACTGACATATATCGTATGCCCAAATTCAAGCGGCCGGCGCGTTAGAAAAATGATGCTCTATGAGGGGCTCGAACACTTGACCTTCTGCAAAAAAGGCAGAAGCTCTATCCAACTCATAAATTTTCAGACAGTTTTTTCTATATTCAAGATATAGGTGTTCGTTCGGCAAGTCTTTGAAAACATCAATCGCATTTAGAAAAATAGCTACTTTAGGGTTTGGTTTGGATCTCAGTCCCGGCCAGGATGGGCCGTATTTGTGATCCAAAGGAAAAGTGGTGGAAATCGGGTTTTTATCACATATGTTTTATGTTGTATAGTGTTCTTCATTTCAACATTTTTTCCAGTTGAATGAAACTGCTGACTATAGTCTTGTTGAAGGTGAAACGAGTACCCGGATCCCGATCCGCATTACCCAAAACTTTTCAGGATCTGTATCCGGAAGAAGCATTTTCAATTACCTGGATTTGGATAATTCCAAATGCACTTTTGACATAACTGATAATAATTTAGTATTGACACCAAGGTTATGTTATAAGGTAAGGTAAAAAATATTTATTTGATTGATTTAATAATAACAGTCTTAGTATTTAAATTTTTTTTTAATTGTATTCCAAAAAAAGTTTTTCAACAGTTTCACCAGATAATCTGTTTCTTTTAGGTGAATAAACAATGCCGGCACTATTGAACAACTGCTCTGAATGAACTCTGGTTGCTGGGGCTGCCAAAAAGGGACGAGCAACTTGTGTCAACAAGGGGAATTCAGTTTTTCTGACTTTCCACTAAAGCAAGGGATCACAAGTTGCTCATTTTTCTTTCAAATATAACGTTATTTTCTGCAAATCCCGTATTCATCAAAAATATATTTCATTCAAATTAGATGTTATTACTTTTCTAACAGGATTTTCATCTACACCTTCTTCCGCACTTGCTAATGGCTGCTGAGTAGTTGTTAAATTTTGAACGTGTTTTCTTTTGGCTTTCAATCAGCTTTTTGTTAGTATGTTTCTTATTATTGAGTTTCTTGATTCCTGTTGCTTCGAAAATTTTTTTCCTTTAATTTGTTGCTAATTGGTGTTATGCCTGAATTTTCAATTTTACAACTCACAAATTTTCATAATCGAATTTTCATGGGTTTGAAAACTCGATTTTTTTATCTTGGGTCCAGCAACGTAAAAACTTTTAGCGACCTATAACAGGAAGAAGTGCTCTTCAATGGGAAAAATATTCCAGTAGAATTCTTACGCATTTTTTTATACCGATTTGAATCGATTTGCAAGTGATGATCATAATTGATTTGCGAAAGTATGAATATCAAATTCGTCGTTCTTGTTTTCATGCAACAGAGTCTCAACCAGAAAATTTATTAGCAAGATAAAATCTGATAATGATGATGAGCTGTGACTTAACTGAAATTATTTTTTAAGGTAACTGATGAGCTTAATCTTGAAGCACTTATCTAATAATATCTTTAAATATCTTTAAATATTCAGTAATATCTTTAAATGGTGCCAATAGTTCAATTATTTGAGATACAATCATCCAATAACAATTTCACAAATTGGCCAATTTTCAATTTTGAAATCGTAGGGACATAATATGCCAGCAGCTTCTCGTAGGGAATATATTCTGTTGAGCATCACCAATGTTGAGTTCCAGTGGGTTGGATTATCCTAAGAAAATTTGTAGAAATGTAACCCAGTTTTTTGTGTTTATATTTCTTCTCGTTCTTACTTGTAGAAGTTTGAGTGGTAACTTTTTGATATAAATTTCTTTTTGTATTACTTTGAAGATCTTCCTTGCCACGTCACTCTGATTCATGAGGCCAACAATTTTTTTACAATCTTTGATCATCTTTTTCACAAGGAGTTGTTTACCCATGGCTGCAAAATTGAGTAAAGTTTATGCCTAATTATTTTATTCAAACCTTCCATTTTACCATCATTGATAATTAAATTAAGCTGATGTGCCATACAACTCTCACTTTAGAATTCCAATTCCTTGATGGCCTTTCTTATATTAGCAGCACTATCACGTAGAATGATATGCACCTAATAAAAACAAAAATAAACATATTCCAGCAATATCCATATAGTTTAATAGATCCTTATGCTTTCTGCTGCAGTATTCCAATTTTCAAACATTTTTAAAATTATGGATGCCGAATTTTTGGACATGTGCCTTTCTTCAGTCATGGGCTCAGCATGCAGAACAAATTTATTCAAAGTCATCATTTATAGCATGTGCCATGAGATTGAAGTACATGAAAATTTTTGTTATATTCTGTAGGACAAACTCACTGTTAGTCCAAGCTACATGAACAAAGCTTCTGTTTCCTTTGACCATATGTCTCTTGTAGAGGAAATTCCATCTTGAGCACAATTATTTTCGATACAAAATTGCATTTTAGCCCTGACTGTTTCGTACAAAGTTTTAAATTGTTGCTTGTATGCTGTTCATGATTTTAAACTGTACTCAGCAGCTGCATAAAAATGCTGGTAATCACTAACCACATACTAACCAAGGTCATGCCTGCATAGTAATATACTAGCTTCATGAGACAGGTAAATCCTGAATTTCCCACCGTTGAGAAAGGTTGATCCTCAAGGGCTATCATATCTACAACCTATTTATCAATGTCTCACAATTTTGGATCATTTACAGTCAGGTTTGTGATCTGCAAAGTATAAGAAATTTCATGTTTTTTTCTAATTATGTATTATTTTGTAACAAAATTCATGCTACCTATCTTGGAAACAAAGCAACTTTGAATGAGAAGCTGGCTCTTGGCTTCTTCAGTTGCCTGTTTTCATTTGGTTTTCTTGGCATCTAAAATGCAAATCTAAATCTTATGTAACATCAGAAGTTTTATTGAAACTTTTTTACTTTCATCAGTTTTATCAGCTCCATTTTCATCTTCATTTCACTATGCAAAAGCAATTCACCCAAAATCTTTTGAAGTAATTTTCTTTTGAAGCTGAAATTGCATTTTTTGCCAGTATTTTTTCTGCACTTCCTTTTGAAGCTGAAACTTGTCACGAAAACAAAATACAGATCAGACTCGAATGAAGATAAAATTTTTATTCAATATTCACAATTTTGCATTACATAAATTAGTTGATTCACCATTCAGGGTTTCATTACGCAATTTGCTATAGCAATTCACATTCCTGAAGTTGTGCAGCTGATTACACAGCAGATCTAATCTGATAAAAACTTCAACAGAATCGTTCAAAGATACATGAATTAAAATGTCTGCATTATCACAACAGGTGTATAATAGATTATTACCAGCTACCCGGATCCAGATCTGGGAAACTCATTTCCATTTACCTAGATCTGGAACCGTATGGAGGCAAGTTGATTACCCAGATCCGGAAAATCCAAAATCTTCGATCCGTTTCATCTCTAATGCTTGTAATGAAGTAATAATGAGCTAACCGAATCAAATTCTGCTATAAATCATACATGTATGCAATCGGTCTCCAAGTTCTGTGGATGGGACACTTTATCTGGGGTTTCATCAATTGTCCAAAATTTTAGGAAGTCATTGAAAGAAAAAATTTAGAATTTTTCGCCAAAAAGTTTGAGAAATGGGCTACAAATAGTTATTGTCAAAAAGCTATTAAAATCTATGTTTATGGCTTGAAGCACCGAAAAAAATGCATATTTCAAAAATGACTATTTGCTGCCAAAAAGGTGACACTTTTCTATTTTTTCATCCAAAAAGGTGGAGTTCATTTAGTGAGCCCATTTCAGCAATATGATCGGCAGACCTGTAGATAATAGGGTTCACTTATGTTTGATCTATAATAAATCCAGGGCACACTCCGGAAACCTAGGTCAGCAGCATCAGAGTAGCTCCAAGGTGTTTGCCCTTTCCGCCGGTTGCCCAAAACCTAGAGATCGTAAACTCGTATGGCACTTTACCTAACGAGACGGGCGCTACGTGCCTGCCCACTTGGCTCTGCGCCACCCTAAACCTAAGCCTAAGAATTAAGTCTCGATTTCTGAGAGATTTTATCTTCTGTTCGATTGTACTATGATAAGTTGAAAATTAATATTATCTGAGAATGAGATATTTCGGGTAGTTGGTTTTACATGCTGCATATTGGGACAGCACCCATTCCGCATAAAAATCAAAATTAGCATAGCAACAGTATTCCAGCTCAGAAAAGACGTGACTCTGAAGCCAAATGTTCATTACATCCAGAAGACCACGCCCTATATTCAAGTACAAAAAGAAATTTTCAATACCTTACTTACACTTTTTATGCTATTTTAAAGTGTCGAAAGCGAAGCCGAAATAAGGTGAGGAAGTTATCTGAAGCCTTAGTTGGGCACCTTCCCATAGGATGCCGCAGAATTTTTTCCTTGATTTCTGTAACAATCTGCACGAAAATTTCCATCAGATCTGCATACCAATTCGGGACCTGCAGGTGTCTACACATTCTGGAAGTTGATACAAGAATGCTGATTAATCCCACTAAATATGCCATCAATGAGATGCAGGAAGAATTTAAAACGTTCAGATTAGACAAATTAAAAGAAAAGATGTGAATCGAATCGCTGATGAAATTCCATGGATCCATTTACAATAGTTGTGCAACAGGTTGTCTCAAAAGGGACGCAACAAAAACTCCTCTCTCCAGGAATTCGATTGAAAAAAAATCTAAACTTTAATGTACAAATAAAATTTCGGTGGTGTGGCTCCGGTCCATGTTATAAGCTGTGAGAAAGTGATCTAGAGTTGGAAGCACCCTTGTCGTATTGGGTGCTCATATGCCCTCGGCTACCTAGCTGCGGTTCTTGGGAGATCCAATCTGGTACGGCCCCTGATGCTAACCCGGTACTAATTACAATCCTACTGCAGTTATCTGAGACTTGATGTACAAAGATATTTATTTTGAGCAAACGAAAAGTGTAGTAAAATACAACCATGAAAGTAAATGGGAAACGAATATGCAAAGTGCCAAAATATGTGAACACAAACGCCTGACTCCTCCCTGCTTCGCAGACCCTTCTATTTGTCCCTGTGCACAGAGCCACAGGGACTTCAGGATATCTTAATCCGCGGCCTAAGCTGAAACTTGTCAAAAGACGAAACCAATCTACCTGACTCCAGAACAACAACTCACTGACTGTCTTGACCAAAATTGAGCGTCGAAACTCCTCAGGCCGCGTAGGCTCTCAAGGCTAACACGCGATGTGAAACCAACAATACAAAATAAACGTAAGCGGCGAATTCGACCACGATCCTTTCCGAGTCACCGCGGGTAATGACCAAAAAACGTCCGATCCTCAGGATAGGACGAAACAGTGTGCCAAAAGGAGACGTTTCTCCGATGATAATAAAAACGACCAAGAATAATAAGAATGAAAAAATACTCTGCAACGCGCCTAACATCAACTTGCAACTAGTATGCAAAACTTTCGCGCCCACCATTTATTTATTTTAGACCAAAAATATGTGTGACACAAACCGTTTTATCGGTTTGTTTACCTAATAATAAATGGAAACACTTTAACAACAAAGAAACTTTAGGAAATGAAAATGAGGTAATTAGAGGACCAAAGGTCAGAGGAATTGACCCTCTGACACCCTGTTTCACACCATGTGATGTAAGTCAGACAGAAATAGAGCAAGATTGTCTTTTCAATTTAGCATAGTGCATCCGAATATCTCTTGCCGTTCACCTGTGAATGGATTTCTAAGAACCACTCGATTTCTGAAATTTGATTAAAATCTTCGAAGTTTTCGATTTTTCATTTGAAGCACTTCGTTCGGCGACCATCAAACATAGATCAAGGAAAATTTCGAGCCATATTTTCTTATAAAGTATTAAGTAAAGATGTATCCTGTACTCGCAGAACTTTATTATTTGAGCTTTTATCCAAATTCAAATGCAGATTCGAATGATAGCGCAGTGTGTACATATCTCTACAGCTCCTAAAACGGTGTGCGGTGATGATGTTACTTTCACAGCTACTGTAGGAGCTACACAGCTACACTTTTGAACTGTATCGGATGTACAATGGATACACAAAATTGCAGAATCATAACTCGACCAGTTGGGTTACCGTAGCTATCCGAAAATCCCATTAATTTTGCAGCACTTTACATTTTCCTATTTTTGGGCTAATTTACAATTTTTCCTGGGTGGATACAGAAACCCTCTTTAGCTTCATCTGATAGAGCATGTCTTGGTCTATGAGACGAAGCAGTTTCATCCATTTGGGGATGAATACCATCAAATTAATTCTTTCCAAAGTAGCCGATTTATTATTGTCGGTGGTGGGGTCTTCAGACATGGTGTCAAACATGGAACTCCTACTCCACGAATATTTCACAGAGGACTCTAATATTTCACATGTGTTCATTTGAGACATGGGGGATCATTCACACAAAATTTCAGCCAAATCTGAGATGGTCGAGCAGGGCACTTTCTGAAAATTTGATCACTTGACATGGAATGACCCGAATAAAAAGATGAAATTCCTCGGAATCATAGGTGAAGGTGCTCGGGAGTGCCCTTAAAGAGGATTTTTCTTTTTAGTTTGCTTCTCGTTTTTGACAGTTTAAACTTTCTTGCAATGGGTAAAATGTTCGTTTGTGAAACAATTAGTAAATCATACTATAGGCTGTTAGTTAATTCTATAGTACAGATAATAAATGTATCACAAGGGGTAGACATACGCCAACTGGACAATGTAGGGACTTCTCAACGATTTCCATAAGTATGATTTCTTCTGAGCTGTGCAGCTCCGCTAATGGTGCAAAAATCTTGATGAAAATTTCACCAATGTATTAAGAATGCGCGGCATCCAATGGGAAGCTTTGGGTGCTGATAAACAAATTTTTTACTATTATGACGACTCATTTCCGACACGTTAAACTCTCTTAAAGTCTGTAATATGAAATAATTTACTGTAAATATTACATCAAAAGAAAGCCTATCCTCTTCTGTATAATATGCATATTCATTTATTGAATAAAATCATTCCGGTCGCGAAATATTGCTTGACTAACAAGATCCCTGAAAAATGCCACAAAATCATATATTTTCAAACTTTGACATACTGTAGCCGCGTGAATTTTCTCATTTTTAAACAAAACTAATGATACCATGAAACTCAGCGCATGAATCTACCCAAACTATCTCATTCTACCCAAAATATCTCATTTTCATAATCTTTCATATTTGTTAAGATGAGGAATCGCTCAACAATAGTAAAGATTTTCTTGTTGATCAAAAACTTTAATCTTGCTGTCTTGTTTTTTGCGTGACTACCGAGATTTTCTGGCTCATGTGAAATACAAACGATTGGGTGGTAGTAACAAAAAATCGTGATTGTATCCTTCAGAACAATGATTAGTTTCACAAAAAATTCGAAGTATGCCCATGTCGATTAAGTCTTATGCCGCTCAAGCAATGCAAAATTAGCAATCCAGAACAGCTTTTTCCTCTTAGTTCCACAGGTCTTTATATTTAAGATTCTGTCACTCAAATGTTTCCTGTATGTCTATGGTATCCGTTTTATAACCACTTCTTAGTTCACTATCTTAGTTTTCGTTGCATTTATTATTTACATTTCTGTTAAAAAACCTAAAAAAGGATTCGCTAACAACTGAAAAGCGCGATCACAGTTAAATTGGACAAAACTATTATCATGTTGACAATGTGTGGAACCACTGACGAAAAAAATCGAACTCTACGTGTATGTACCATTTAATACGTCTAAATGGTCATTTATACTTGCCTTTTCCGACGGAACGGAACGGAATACAATCGACACAACGTACCGAACGAAAGGTATATTTCGTTCGGCTCGGTTGAAGTTTACCGTTGGTCGCTTTCCACACAGTTATCCTTTCCGACTGAAAGTGGATTTTCAAGCTGAACGTTTCAAGCTGTTGGCGATCCGTTCCGTCGAAAAAGGAGTATAAATGACTCTTAAGCTTCTTTCAATATACATCGACCGAAGTCAAGGTTCCTGAATAATTAAATGATTGCATTTGTTAGTCAAACTGATCGAAGAATAACATTTAAACCCTTTACACGAAGTGACTCAAAACCTGTGAAAATGTAACTTGTATCATCTTCGTAATCATAACCATATATCATGATTTCATTTTCAGACTTTTGCCAAAGATTCTAAACGGTGGGATAGCCGGTATTGTTGGTGTCACCTGCGTTTTTCCTATAGATTTGGTCAAAACGCGACTTCAAAATCAACAGGTGGGCCCCAATGGAGAACGATTTTATACAGGCATGTAAGAATTTAAACCGTTAGTGATTTTCTCGAAACTCAGAAAGTTGCATCTCAAAATACAATCTGGCGAAGACTGAGTTAATCGTGGATCGAAAAAATTCATCTTTGATCCGACTTACCTCAGTCGCATTTCGCACGAAGACATAGTATATACAATAGAACAAGAAATCTGAGAATGTACAGTTCCCGGTTGAACTCAAATGACTTAAATCAGATTTCATTAAATATTGTATTCTTAAAATTTTGTCTCTATCTTAATTGATTTTTTTGGCAGGTTGGATTGTTTTCGAAAAAGTCATGCTGCCGGCGGTTTCAGAGGAATGTACTCAGGTATGCAAATATCATTCCTAGATTCAGTATGACCTACTTAATCGGTTTGTTTATTGTGTCGCTCTCTATTAATTTTTTTGTAAACTCTTCGAATAAGGTACCATTAGAAGGAAGAATGTGTTTTTCCCGCGCTTGAAAAAGTTCTTTTGTGCTTCTCACCCTCAAAAGTTAGGTTTTTGTCTATTGTGACTCATTTTATAAATCCTGATGATGCTCAAGTGCTAATACTTTGACAATAGCTTCCACGCCTAGTGACAGTACTCGATTGTAGCGCTTCATTAAGGTAGTGCTGTAAATATTTTACTTATAACGCCCGAGAAAGCCATTAAATTAGCCGCCAACGACTTTTTCCGTCATCACTTATCTAACAAAGGAGGGTGAATAAAATGATGTTTTTCAAATGCTATTTTTCATCAAACTGTTTCTTCCCCTTCGTTTCAGGCAGTTAACAATACCACGTGAAATGATTGCTGGTGGATCGGCCGGTTTTTGTCAAATAATTGTTACAACACCTATGGAACTCCTTAAAATTCAATTACAGGATGCTGGTCGGACAGGTGAAGTGCTTCTGTTATTCTACGAAATATTTTGCTGACATGTTGCATTTATAATTTTAACTGTTGCATTCCTTTTCTTAGCAACAAAAGACGTCAACAAAAAGCTCACTGCCACTAGTTTAGCAATCGATTTAATAAAGACTAAAGGATTGGCCGGCCTCTATAAGGGTACAGGTGCCACAATGGCGCGGGACGTCACGTTTTCCGTCGTCTATTTTCCCTTGTTCGCCAACCTAAATAAATTGGTAATTAATTGTTGATTCCACTGAAATTCTTTTTGCACCATTTCCTTGCAAACGGAACATATAAGGTTCAAGCTTGGCTTGTTCATCGAAACGAGACATGCATTATACTAATAGTAAATAGGGTTTCCAGCCAACCTCGAGCCGGCTACATTATCGCCAGTTTGACTCCAGCATTCAAGCCCGAATGTTGGGTTTAGCCAGTGGCGGATCCAGAAATTTTTTTCAGGGTGGTGGCAGTGCTCAAAATTAAGTATTTTTCAAAAAAAAAATTCAAAAAATTTTCAAATTCGCCTATAGGTATACAGAAAAAAATCGTATTTCAAAAGTTTCAGGGGCCTGCCCCCCCTAAATCCGCACTTGGGTTTAGCAGTTACAATAAAGGCAAAATAACTTAAATCGAGCTCGAGATAAACCTCGAGTTAGTGTTAAACTCGACTTCGTCAGTTCCTGTTGCAATAGAAGGTGACCATTGTCGAACTGAGCTCGGTTAAGTTCACGATCAGATTCTCTCCATTTTTTGTTCGCAAAATGGATTGATTACGGTCAGACCTGCACGGGAAGAATTTTCCAGGGCGGTCCTCGGACTTTTTATCGAGGGGGGTCGGTCAGCAAAAAACAAAAAGGCTTCACAAGCATGTTTGTTCGTACGAAATATGCATAAAAATCATCAAAAATACTGTCTTCGAAAAAGTTCAAGAGGTGTTTAACGATTTTTCAGGCCAGGGGGATGTCCAGAGTCTCAGGTAGGAGGTTTACCCCACTACCCCTATGCATGCATGGTTATGGTAAGACTCCCTCATATTCCATATAACTTCTAGTGTGAAAGAGAAAAATCATAACTTCTAGCCAAATTTTGTCTCTTGCATGACATGAAAAGAATAAATTTTATCCGTTTTTCTCCGTTGAGAATAAACTCAGAGGTCGGTTTCTCGAAGCTCCCGAACTTAATTCGTCAGCGAAATTGGCAGTTCGTTGCAGGGATTTTTTTCCGCGCAGTGCGAATTTTTTTGGGGTCATGCGGAAAATTTTTGGAGAGTTTTCCGCACGGAACGGAAACTTTTTAATGTTTTCAGTGGTTTTCAATGGTGGTGCGGAAATTTTTCTGTCCGATTTCCGCAAGATGTGGAACGACTGGTGCGGGAAAAAAGCCCTAGTTCGTTGACAAAGTTTCCGAACTTCGTCGACGGAATTTTTTTGGGATTTACCGAAGAAAATTTCGTTGACGAGATTTCGCTGACGCAATGTTCACTTCGTTGGCGAAATTCTCCAATTTTTTCCACGAAATGTGGCTTTCAGTTTTTCGAAGCCGACGAAAGTTTCATCAGCGAAGTAGGTTTGTCATCGAAATTTTCCAGTTCGTTGACGACACAACATATTAGAAAACAAAGCATATTCTTCATAGAATATCACGCACGTAAATTATTGCGCAAAAAAAACAGCGCTGATACAGTATCAGGGCTTAAAGATGAGCATAAATCACAAATCGTATGGCCGGCTGTGCTAAACACTGACTCACTAGCCGAACTCGATGCTGGAATCGCAAAAATATGCTTTGCCAGTTTGCTTAGAGTTGGATAAATGCTCTGATTCATGTTCCACCAGCTCAGAACGTCGGTTACGACACCGTGGTTATTGCTCAAGTAACGATGGATTTCATTGTCTTGTGAATATGCCGAATCGTTGTTAGGAGCACCATATTTCTCCAGCAAGGACATTTTTGACATGCGTTTTGGTGGCGGTGGAGTGATGTTTTGAATTTGAGCTGGTTCGCTCAAATACGTGTTGGTATAGGATTCGACAGTCTGGAACACAAAGTTTACTTTTGACCGATAATATGTGTCTTGTATAATGGTTGATCATATACTGTGTTTTAGACTATTCTAATTTTTTATACATACTTCACAAAGGCATGATGATATCCGCTCCGCCAACTTAAATATCCCCTCTGCTTGCGGATATGCGGATAGGCGGATGCAGAGTGGATAAATCTGCTCTGCGCACAGCTCTGCATGATGGTCGCTAAAGTGGTACGGGCGCGAAAGTAAGGTCGGCACCAAAGTGAGATGGGCGCCCGAGTGACATGGGGGTCAAGTTGCGACACAATTCTTAAAAACATTGGAATATAGAACACAAAAAAATTTACAAAATTGATCAATCGACACATTTGAATAATTAGAGGACAATTGATTTCCGTCCCATTCTTAGTACAATAAAAATGGCTGTTATGAACAGTTAGAAAGGTTCCAACCTGCTCAGTTTTTTTTCGTCAAGGAGAAACTTTGAGAAACTGAAAGCCACATTGAGCGGAAAAAATTGGAAAATTTCGTCAGCGAAGTAAGTTCGTCAACGAAATTTTTCAGTTCATTGACGAGATTTCGGGAACCTGGTTTTCTGGGTTTCCCGAAGCTTCCGAACCATTTTTAATTCGTTGACGAAATCTCATCAAGGATTTCGTCAACGAACTTTGATTCATTGATGAATTAACACTCGTGATTTGCAGTAACATAAAGGCTTTCGATTTTGCTGGTTAGTCAAAGTAATTACTGTATTTTGGATTTTTTTCGTTCTTCATTTCTTCGTCTATTCGCCATCTTTTTTCCTCAAATGAGGTCTCTCGAGGAAAAAAATGAGAATGAGGAAAACACCAAAAAAGCCTATCAGTAGAAGTCGCGTTGCAGTGGCCCTGAAATATCATGTGTCTCTGCTATAGATCATAATGTAACATAAAGCTCTGTAGCAAATTGAAGATGGCCTATAAGTTAGAAGACTACAAGAGAAATAGTACAGTAACGTGAACGACCAGGCCCAAAACGTGATAGTTTTTGAAGAAAAGGAAAAGGGAAAGGAGGGCTAAGAAGGAAAAGAAGCTATATAGAAAGAAAAAACTACAAACAAAAATTGAAATTCCAAAAAAAGAAAAACACAAACGAATATAAAATAATAAGGGCAACGGAAAAAATGTATGGAAAAAAAGGTGGAGAAACAAACAGAAATAACACAATATAAAAATGGAACGGAAAAGCAGTGGACATAGAATTGTGTGATTCAAAATGATGAGAATAGAAGGGAAGAAACTCAAACAAAAGAAAGAATGAGAAGGAAACAAAAGAAATGTTATACAGAAAATAAAAAAATAAGGAGAAAGGATTAACAAAATGATTTTCAGTGCCCATGTCATTTCTCTAATGTAGGATTGTTGTCACACCACGTGCTGTTGATTTTAGGATTTAAATTAGTATATAGATAATTAGCACAAGATTTAACAGTTTACTAAAAGATTTCGGCAAGTTAATAATTTTCGTACATTAAAGTATAGCAAATATTTTATAGCGCAAAGCAAAATGTAAAATTTATAACTGCTCCTAAAATTTGCCTGACGGGCCTAAAGTGAGATGGGCGCCAAAGTGATACGCGCGCCCAAGTGAGATGGGCGACAAGTTGCGACACAATCCTTTAAATCATTGGAACATAGAACACAAAAAAAAGATTACAAAATTGATCAATCAGTACGTTTGAGTAATTACAAAGGACTATTGATTTTTGTCCTATTCTTTGTACATTAAAAAACGGCTGTTATGAAAAGTTAGAGAGGTTCGAACCTATTTGGTTTTTTTCCGTCAAGGAGCTAGAAATTTCGGCAGGAAAATATTTAGGGAGCTTCGAGAAACTCAAAGCCACCTTTCATGGAACAAATTGGAAAATTTCGTCTACGAACTGAACATTTCGTCATCGAAATCTCGTTAACGAAATTTTCTCCGGGAAACCCCAAAAAAATTTCGTCAACGAAGTTCGGAAATTTCGTCAACGAATTGTCAATTTCGCTAACGAATTAAGTTCGGGAGCTTCGAGAAACCGGCCCCAGATTAAAAACCTGGGTTTAGCTGGAACCTACGTCGAGTTTGGCTAAACGTAAGGTTTAGAAGTTTAAACAGGGCTTGAGTTAGACATCAAATTTGGATATTGCAACCGGCCCTTGGAAAATCTGGTAAATCCAGGGAAAAAAATTATCCCTAGAAAGCCTGTAGAAGTCATAAAATTTTACTAATATTCTTATGATGTAGTTGTTTTCGGACGAAAAATTTTGCCGTAAAAACCGAAAAGGTGGATTCCTATGCGTTTTAGAGGGTCAAAATCTCTGTAATTTTGGCGCTTGGCGTCGTTTTTAAGCATAAGCAGGCCTGTAGGCAGGGGGGTTGGGGGCCCATGGACCGTCCCCCAAATGTTTGAAGTGTTAAAAAAAGGCAAAGGTAGGGGAACCTGTGTTTTTTTTTAAGTCGAGTCAGGAAAAAGAAAGTCGTTTGAAATGCCAATTTTACGGTGAATTGAGTGAAAAAATGTGTGCCCCCCCCCCGAAAAAATTTCTGGCTACAGGCCTGAGCATAAGTATAATTATTTATCAGAATTTGGCCATGCGATGCGTTTAGGGAGTCTATAGTCTGTTTTTCTTGAAATGCTTCTAAATAATGAAAGTAGAAAGCAAGTAGATTTTTACGATTTGCTGATAAACAATATATCATCATATAGGACTGGAAATTTGTGGGCATACTGTCCTAACCTAATTTTTCGAGTGAAAAATTTTACTATAAAAGCTCTATGTAAACGTTTTTGACGACAGTACTGATCACTTTCCTATTTGAAAGTATTTTATAAAGAACAGACTGTAGTGCTATTACTCAATTAACATTTAATTGTTTTAGAACATCCGTCTCCAACTATTTATGCTCAACTTTTTTTCAAGAGTAATTTGATTTTCAACTTTTGTACTGACCTTACATTAATTTTTTCTCACATAAGGAATGTATCACAACATATTTTAAAGGTTTTCTTTTCATTTTTTCCAATGTTCAGACACCAAGAGTTCAGCTAGATTTTGGAAGGTGTTCATTCAATAAGTTTTTCATCGAGTTCATTCAACTGAAATTCCAAACTACTTTTTCATGACTTTCACTCTAGATATTTTTGCTGTAGAATGTCATTTTGCAGGTGTTTTTAACTTGAATTTTGTTAATTGTCTGGTTCTTTCGGCACATATTCAATAGAGATGTATCGGGTACCCGGACCCGAAACAGGACTCGACATTACCCGACCATTTCGTTTAACCCGCACACGATATTCTTAAAATTTTTGACCCGGACCTGGACCCGATATTTTCAAAATATGCTACGGGTACTCGGACCGGAAACATGACCCGAAATTACCCGACCAGTTTCTTAGATCCGGATCCGGACCCGGACCCGATATTTTCAAAATATGATACCCGATGCATCTCTAATAGTGAGATTAATTGTTCTTATCGAAAAATAGCTTGAAGGCATAAAATTCGTATGACATTATTTGTGTAGAATTATTTCATTGTACATTACGAATTTCAGAACATTCCAATTTTTTGCTTTGATTGTGTTTATAGCCTCTAATATACACTTTTTTACTATATATGTATGAATCACTGATGATTTTTGCTGTTAAAAACATATAGAGTTATGGAAACATGACACGCAAAAGTTAGGGCCATTTTTGAAAACTGCTGGATACATTGAGTGAAGGAGTTTCTAAATATGCATGATATAAATAGCCGTAACTTGGTAAAAATTGAATTTCTTTGATAAAACTTTCTCCGCTGTTAATTCTAATTGAATTAATGCCGATGAACGATATATAAGATGTGCCTGTCGTGGTTTCTCCGACCGTAATGCTTGGGATATGTCATTAATTTTTCATTAATCTGGAGGATCTAACATCAAACTTTACGTATAGTCTATCTTTCTTAAAATTCTTCTAAATAACGAAAGTGGGAGCACAAGTACTACCTCATACCTCTACAAATTTTTACTTAAGTAGGTATATAAAAAAACCCGTGACTTGAGAACTTGCCTGTCTCATTAGATCAGTGATTTCCGACGACTTCTGACAGCCCATATGTAAAATTCACTTCTATTCCTTTTCAATTCTAACATCATCATTTTTTCGTTATACGTCTACACTCGTATAATTTTAAAATTAATTTTCTAGGGTCCGAGAAAAAATGATCACAGCGGAGAGGCCGTATTTTATCATTCTTTTCTTTCTGGGCTTCTGGCTGGCGCCTTCGCTTCTTGGTTTGTCACTCCATTGGACGGTAAGCCGAAAAAACTTTCCAGTAACTAAAAACATCTGCCAGAGAATAAAATTTTTGGTAGCTTCTGGTAAAAAAAACTTCCTTTTTTTAATTGTAAACTTTGTTTTAGTCGTCAAAACTCGGTTACAGCTTCTGAAGCGGGGTGTCGGCGAAGCATCTTATACTGGTATTTTGCACGCCACAAGGTGGGCCAATTGCATTTTTTTCTTTTGGGCGTTAACATGTCATTTGTTTCAGCACAATATTAAAAAACGAGGGCTTAACGGCTTTCTTCAAGGGTGCCGTTTGTCGTATGGCCGTGGTAGCGCCTCTATTCGGCATAGCTCAAATGGTCTACTTTCTCGGCGTTGCAGAGTTTTTATTAGGCATTCATAGGAAGGAAAATTAGAAAATACATTTCAATTCCGTCATATATACTTGTTTGATGGTTCAAATTCTAACGTTACGAACTTGTTTTTTGTTATATATCATTTACCATAAGTAGACTGTAGAGTAAACCAAATGTTGCCAATTTTGCAGCGGAATTTTTTGTCGATTTAAGCGACTGATTACGAAGTACGTGCGTGCAGAACAAAAATCAATCATGTACTGTATGGAATAAAAATTAGATTCTCCCTGGGCCGTACAGTTATTTTTCGATCAAATCAAAAAGCTTACGGCATGACATTTTTCCATTTCTTGAACTGCTGTGCATTAACTTTTGTTCCATACGTCCTTACTTATAAATATTCGGGGCTGTAAGAGTTGTTGTAACGCAATAATCAACAATATTAAGTTCTTATTCATTCTTTATTTTTCCAGGTCCGAATATTGTAGCGTGTGGAAATGTGTTCAAGGTAGTGCGGCGTATTTCTTAACACAGCTTGTTAAATTGACGATAATTGCTACGTTTTTTCCGACCGTTGAACATGAGGGGGAGCGATTCGATGTCTTATCTGTAAGTCTAAATTTGTGTTGTTATGACCATCAGCGTTTGTTGTTTACGGACATAGTGTGCAATTGACATTTGGGCGATGTTCAGGCCGGGGGACCCCCACCCCCAACTTGGTCAACCCTACACCCAACCCCCCTCAAACTAGGAAAAATTTGAAATAATTAGGAAAAAATTGCAAATTTTCGCTTTTTTTCGAATTTTTTTGGGGTCTTTTTGACCCCCTCCCCAAAATTTTGGAAATTTCGTGACCCCCGCCCCAAAATTTTCAGTTTACCCTCCCCCCCAACTGGTCGGACCTCTTACAGATATGGTGGTTGGTTATTTAAAGTTTTACAAATATCAGTGGTTATTCAGGAATTATTGAATGATGAGCTAACGCAGAGCTAGTCATTCAATAGTTCAGACTTATCTCGAAATAAAAACAACTACACTATAACAACATACCTGTAAGAGGTCCGATCGGGGAGGGTAAACTACTGTTTTTTTTTCACGAACTTTTTCCCACAAATGTGGAAAGAGGTCAAAATTTTTTTTCACACGTGGAAATTTTTTTTTTAACATTTTTTCGCCTTAAAATCCTCGTTTTTCTCGCTTGAAAATGCTCAATAACGCTTTATTTAAGTGTTTTTGAGCCTTTTAAAGCATCCTGATAATCATTCTGAACATATCTCAAAAATTAGATTTAAATTTTGTGTTCATAACTCCTAATTTCAAGAAATGGAGTTTTTAGGGATGGCGGTGGCCACGTCGAAATTTCTCTGACGCCGGTTTTTGGGGGTTTTCATGATGAAGGGAAGAAAGAACAAGTGAAATTATGCATGGGAAAAGCGCCAAAATTTGGAAGAGCCTCAACAGCGCTGCGCCCTTCGGGCGCAGCTGCTGTACCCTAAGCCTAAGCCTAAGGAAAATTTTTAAAGAAAAATAAACTCAAATTAGATTTCCAAATTCGTTGACTTTCGACAATAAAGCGCGTCCCAAATCAGCGTTTTTTTTTGTGCCAAAACATGATTTTTGGCACAAAAAAATTTGCGGCGGCCACCGCCATCCCTAATTTACCCCAAGAAATTTATTATTCGAAAAATTTTAAAGCCATTGGTTTGTTCGTCACCTTTCATAAATTTGGCCGGAAAGCCACGAGACAGAAGCGTAGAAATTTTTCAAAAATACTTCCATGAAGTGCTTTTGAATTGAATTTACGTTAAGAAAGGAACAAACGCTTAAAAGTTTAGAAAGTTGTCGTGTTGATCTATCTCAAAAAATATATGAAGGAAAAAATGCGGATCCTCATTAAATATAAGGATATAATCAGGGCCGTGCACAAGGGGGCGGGGGAAGCGACCGCCCCCCCCCCCCCCCCCCATTGAGGCAGTATGCACAGATTATATCGCGTAAAATCGACATTTTCTGGGGCTATTTAGTGAAAAAAAATTTAATCCGCCCCCCCCCATGAAAAAATCCTGCGCATGGCCCCGGATATAATATTCCAGATTGCCAATTAAACATGAAATAATACGTTTGAGATGATGCCAGACAACTATTAAAGATTAAATGGTAAGTAAAGGTAGACATGCTAAAGCCGCGCCAGAGCTTGATAGTAAATAATAATGATTATTAGAGTTGCGCCGGAAAATTTTGAGATTTGAACCTCCTAAAATGCACCGAAATGCATTTTTTCAATATGGAAACCCAAAATTTTTCTTTCACATTTGTGGAAAGACCTCAAAAAAAATTTCTACATTCCAGATTTTTTCCACATTATCGTGCAAATGTGAAAAAAACAGTGGGGTAAACCCTAAATTTTGGGGTGGGGGTCAAAAAACCCAAAAAAGGTCAACAAAACTTCGAAAATTTTTTCAAAAAAGGTAAAAAAACCACTTTATTTCTAATTTTTTCGATTTTTCCGAGTTTGGGGGAGGGGTTGGGTATAGGGTTGACCAAGTTGAGGGTGGGGTTTCCAACATTAGGATATAGGGTTCGACCAAGCTGGGGGTGGGGGGTCCCCCTCCCCAAACTCCCCCCCCCCCCCCAATTACAGGTATGCATAACAATCCTAAGCGAAATTCCCTGACTTCTCCTCCTGGTATAATTTTTCCCCTGTCTTTTCTAGGTTTCTGGACACCCTGATTTTTAGCTTTGTTTCGAATCTTCATAAACCGGCGATTTACCAGAATTCACCATTTTTCCATAGTTCCGAAAATGAAATGACCTTCAAAATACCAACACGCAGAGAATTATCTGTCTGTAAAAATACTTAATAATTCACGTTAAAATTGAAATTATTCGATAATTAGTGACTGTTACAATCCCACATCTTAGACCTGAAAATGAAATTTTCCTGGGACCCTACCCATTTCGAAAAAATTGGTATGATTTTTCAAAATTTTTGGCCATTATTCGACTATTTTGGGTCCCTTCTAAGATTTTTGAGAAAATGGGTACTTCCAGACGTTCCCAAGGTCGAAAATTTAGATAGGGGTAAAATCGTATATGATATGGATAGATGCCGCATCGTGACCTGTTATTGCTCGTTGTGTGAGGTCTCAGGGGGTGCATCTTTGGGTGACTCCCTGACGACAGTATGTGTACAGCACTACCATGGCTCATTTCACATGCTCACCTTGTAAAACGCACCAAATTTGTTTTTGGTGCGTCGAGTAATCAACATTTTTCCCTTTTCTGAACATTTTTCCAACAGGAGCACATTTTGAGAGAAGACAATGGATTGCCCAATCTTAAAAATTACAGACTCCAGCGCTAAGCGCAAGAAAACTTTAATCTCGAAAAAATGTCTACAAACATACCACAAAAATCTTCGTACAGAGCCATTAATGTTCGTCTCCTACAAAACCCGGAGGTTCTGTTTTTCCCACTTTGATACATCAAAATCATTAATGTAGTAGATACATTTTCAAACCTTTTTACACGGTAAACATGTTTTTCTCATACTGACCAGCAGGGTTTTTTTGTACATGACCCATTTGTACATGTACAAATGGTAGCCAATATTTCATTTGCACAATTGGTACATAGCAAAAATACGTATAAATAAGTAATTTGTGTTCTTCTACGTCATGGCATTTTCGAATTTTATTTATAACTCAAAAAATGCTGTTAATTCATTAAAATTGAGAAAAAAATTGAAATTTTAGAGTTTCAAGTCTAATTTACAAGCATTGTGGAACAAATTTTGTAGAAAACTATCCAAGTGCATAATGACTTTGAATTGCATGAGAAATCGACAGTTAAGTCCCCTATGGTGACAAGCGAGAGCGCAAAAAAATATTAATCTATCTGACGCAAAGCGCCGGAAAATTTTTTGGGGTATATTGACATTCTGCAACGCTGGAAAATCAATTTTCCGAATATTTATTTTAAGAATTAGATTCGAATTTTGTGTTCTAAAGTCGTAATTACTAGAATTTTATATCTGAAAAATTTTTAAACCAGTAATTTATTCGCAAACTCTCATGAACTTGTCCAAAAAGATATGAGTAAGAAGAGTAGAAATTTCCGAAAACTACTTCCATGAAGCTTTTGGATTGATTTTACGTTAAGAAAGATATAATCGCTTGGAAAAGTTTACAGACTTGACGTACCGATCCTTCTCAAAAAATGTATCAAGGGAAAAAAATGTGAATCTTCATTAAATATCAAAATATTGAAGATTACCATTTAAAACATGAGATAATTCGTTTAAGATGATGAAAACTACTAAAGATTAAATGATAAGTGAAGCTAGACATGCTAGAAGCCGCACCTGAGCTAGGAAATAGATATTAATGCTTATTAAAATTATAACCGGCGCGAAGCGCCGGAAATTTTCGAAATTATGGACTTCTAAAATGCACCAAAATGCATATTTTCTGTATCTTATCACCAAAATTTTCTTCCCTAAATATGGAAACAGCCGTTTGTACATGTACAAATGACTACTCCAATTTCGTTTGCCCCCAAAAATTTTCATTTGCCTCCGGCAAAAAAAACACTGCTGACCAGGCGCTCTCAAATAGCCAATAGCACTTCTTCTAAAAGTGCCTATTTACTCATTTGCTTCAAATTGACTTACCCATTATGACACAGTTCCCAAAATTTTGTGTACCAGTAAGTCATTTTCGTCATCCATGATCAAAATTTATTTTTGAATGGATAGTAAACTATGAATAAAATCAACTATTCAAATTCGGCAAAGTGTTATAATTCGATCATCTATCATTACATTCTGATAATGAAGCTGTATTATCAGAGGGGCTAAAATTATTTCCTATTTCATTTCAGGGATTCCCCCTCTCATCCCCCTATATAACTAGGGGGAATCCCCTCCCCCCCCCCCAAATGAAATCAAACAAAAAATTTTTAGCCTGTCTGATAATGTAGTTTCAACCGGAAAAATGCATTTTGGTGATTTTTAGAAGGCCAAAATCTCGAAATTTTCCCGGCGTGAAGATTTATAATAGGAAATATTTTGTATCAGGCGCAGTCGTCATCATACCTGCTTCCACTTACTAATTAACCTTCAACATTTTGTATCAATTGAGTCACCTTATCTCTTTTTATTCGTTGAGACTCGGTATTTACCCTAAAATTGAGATTTATGATCTATCCTATGAATTTTCTCTCTCCCTGACTTGAAACATTTCAAACGTTTTCAACGTTGACTTATGCATTTATAAACGATGAAGATTGAAGACATCATCCAAGACTGTGAATTTAGTGCTTCTAATTTCTGTTGCAAAGATTCATTTTCCAGAGTTTTAAAATATAAAAATTCGAAAATTTTCATATTCTAAGTCAATGAGAAACAAAATTACAATCTTTCAGTATGATTTTAATTCACATTTCAATGCTGCGAAGATTCATTTTCCAGTGTTTCAAAATGTAAAAACTCGAAAATTTTTCCGTCGCTAGGCGCAGGAATAAGCAATACATGAAGGGTGTGGTTCTCATGTGGGAAAAATCTTCGAGGAAAAAATTGTGTGCAGTTTCATTATCACAATGTAATGATAGGTGATAGAGGTATACCGCTTCGTTTAATTGTGAATAAATGATTTTATTCATACTTTAGTACCAATTCAAAAATAAATTTTGATCACGAGTAGTCTAAATTATCTGTTTTAACTGTCTATTTTGGGAGATTTTTCGAGCCTAAAGTAGCTATAAGTAGAATTATTCCATGCCCCATCATGAGGCTTTTAGGGGCGCCATTCTGAACCTCTCAGCATGAAATTCAGTAGCTACGCGACCTCGACAGGTTGAGTTTTATCTGCGTTAAAAAAATTTTGGAATTCCCCCCCCCCATGTGAAAAAAAAATCCTGGGTACGGACCAGTTGTATACATGACAGGGCCGTGCGCAGGATTTTTTCATGGGGGGGCGGACTACATTTTTTTCTTCTGAATAGCCCCAGAAAATGTTGATTTTACGCGATACACTGTTTGCATGCTGCCTCAATGGGGGGCGGCCGCCCCCGCGCCCCCCTTGTGCACGGCCCTGCCTATATATGTGTATGTGGAAAACTTGAAGCAAGAAAAGATTAATTTAAAAAATCAAGTTTCGTCAAAAACACAACAAAATGCCGAAAAGTAGCAATAAAAAGATGAAATGATGTATAGTTTAGAAGCTGATGTAAACTATTAAACATACATGGCCACAGGGTATACATAGGGTATACATTATCCCTACCCTAAACTTTAGAGTAACCATTTGCTATCTGGCGATTTTTGGACAAAATTACAAAAATTACAAAGAAAAATACATTGACAAAAAATAACTGATGCAAGCAATGCACAGTATATGGTTGACAATAAGTATGAGAACATCAAAATAAGTTACTGGTTGGCAAATACACATCATCTTCCATTTCAGTATCATCCAATTTCATTTCCTTTCTTGTTTTCTTTTTTCGATTATGAGGGTCATCAGTGCGCATGTGGTTTTCTGCAACCCATGCCTTTGCATATTTTGATGCTTTGAACTGTTCCAAATCATTTGGGCCATTTATTCTTAAGCGCATCAAAGCATCCAGGCTTATTCCTTCGAGTCTTGATCGCCTTGATGTGCGTATATGGTTCATTATTGAAAAGCCTCGTTCGGCATCAGCACTGCCAATAGGCAAAATCAGGACAATATGGATCAGCTTCTTGATATTTTCTCCCCAGATAATGCCACTGTCTTTTTTTAGAAAATGCTGCCAGAAAGTAACAGCTGTAGTCTTCTGAAAGCGGCAAAAGTCACTCTGTTTGATGATTTGAAGAAGTGCCTGGGTCCACTCACTTGCTGTTGCAGCTGCATCAAGCTGAAATTTCAATGCCAAGTCATTGATTGCATCAGTGCCATATAAAAGGATTTCTGATTCTTTCTGAGGGAGCTTTTCAGGAGCCAATACATCAAAACTTTCAAAGCTTCCTGATGGAAAATAAGAATCAATTTCATTTTTGATGCTGCTTAGAAACGTTTCACGAAAAGTGTCCAGTCTAGGAACTCGGCCCTCAGGTTCAAGCTCCACTGTTTGCCATTTCACAGAGATTGATGAGTGGTAATTGGCAAGACTGCATTTTCGAGTTGTTGAATCAGAGCATGTTACAGTGTTTAAATAATAGCTGATGAAGCTTCCAGGATTAGACTTGAGTTGTTCAATGGTGCTCAGCATTTGGTCTTTGTAATTTTCAAGCCCAATGAGGAGGCCAGCTCTTTGTTGCAAGCGGTTGGACCAGTGTGATAACATTTGTAATGTGTCACAGGTAAACTGCAGTGCCAGCAAGAAATTCTTGTTTTTCATCTTCTGTGATAGTCCTTTTGCTTGTGCACGTGTAATGTCAGAAAATGATGGATCAATGGAAATAGCATCAAAGTCAGTTACAAGCAAATACCAAGTGTCATTGATTGCTTTCAATGCATGAAACTCTGATGCAATCCATCGTGCTTCAAATACGTAGGTGACTTCGTGCATATTCATGTCCATTGCTTCAGCAAGTGCTCTGAGATGTGCCTTGCGCTTATGGCCATGTCGGTTGTAAAAATTGTGAACACTATTAATATTGTCCTCAAATTCCTTGTAATACCCAACCACATCCAATGCACTTCTAATTGCCAAGTGTAAGCGATGAGCCATGCAGTGGATGGTGAACAAATTGGTTGTTGTCCAGTCATTCAAAAGCTTTGAGAGGCCACCTTTTCTTCCAACCATGACAGCAGCACCATCAGAGGCATATCCACGCAGGTTCTTTCTGATGTGTTGAATAAATGCACCGGGTTCTGCATCCCAGGCTTCCATCAGTTTTTGAAACAGTCCTGAAGCTGTTTCATCTGCACCAAGTTTGATCAATTTGTAAAAGTAAACTACTGGTGCATCATGTTCCAATGCCTGAAAATATACAATTAGATAGTGTGGGTCCCTTGGCACCTCTTTGAAATGCTGAAATAACAATTATTTTGTGCCCACGTAAGCTAAGATCCTCTAGTTGTACTGTATCTTGATCATGGGGTCGCTTTTTTCCATAAGCAATAAGTTCAACAAATTCATTTTTCTCTGGTTTAGCAGGGTCATCTGAATTGATTTCATTAATCACAACTCCAGCATTTGAGAAGTGAGTACAAATAATTGTCAAAAGTGCATAAGCTATCAAAATCATCATATTGTAAACTGTCAATCAGAACTGTTTTAAAAAATCATTAGCATATTTTCAATGCTGAACACAATTTAATATTAACAATCTTTGAAATAAATAACAAACTGGAGCAAAAGAAACTGAGCCAAAATAATATCACAAAGTAAAAACAGCTGCCTTTATACATTGGACCAAAAACATTGTAATGATAGAAATAAGTAATTCAGTTTATTGACTAACTGGCTTCCAATAAACTTGTCAGAAAAACTAACCCAGTTTGTTTATTGCCAATAAACATACATTGGACCAAAAATATAATAAGGATAGAAATAAATAATTCAGTTTAATGACTGATTGGTTTCTAATAAACATGTCAGAAAAACTTACCCAGCATGTTTACTGCCAATAAACATACATCGGACCAAAAACGTAATAATGATGAAATGAATAATTCAGTTTACTGGCTGATTGGATTCCAGTAAAACATGTCAGAAAAACTTACTCAGCATGTTTACTGCTAATAAACATGTCAGAAAAACTAACCTGGCATTTACTGAGTTTGAGTTTGGTTTTATCATCAATCAACATGCTGATTTATTTATTTCAGAAAAACAATGCTTCCAGTTTTTATCACCAACATAATCCAAAAAATACGAAAAGCAAAGCAAACACATCTAAAATTGACTTTTATCATTGTCACAAAAATGATTTGCTATATGTCAATTTTAGGATTTTTCCCTACCCTAAAATTTTGACCGTGGCCATGTATGCTATTAAAGGTCAAAGGATCGGTGAATTTAGACAAGACATGTTAACAGCCGGCCCCGATCCAAATTACTGTATGATTGTTTGCAAGCATAATTCGAAAATGCGAGGTTTACCGGTTAAAGTGCACTAAAATTAAAAATTTCCGACAAAAATATTTTCCAGGAACAGAAAAAGTGCTCGTAATTTGGGCTGCGTTCATTGTATTGGTGCATCGCATGTAATAAAATATTGAAGGTTTACCTTTTTTATAGTTTCAAAGCTGTCGAAAAATTATTGTTCGTTGACATTAATTTGCTAAAATGCAAATACAAATATTAATAAGTAAATGCTACGATAAATTGCTTCTCTGGATAAACCCGAATATAACTCAAAAAAAATCGTTGAAACCGAAAAAAGAAGTTGAAATTATTCGGATTTGGATATCTGAGAAGCAATTTATTGGGTTTCGGGTACCTTTTGTCATACCCGTAATTGGAGAGGTTATGGGGAGACTCCCCAAAACTCGGTCGGACCCTGTACCCAAATGTTTGGACACCCCCAAACTTTTGGTAATTCCCTAACTCGAAAAAACCGGGCAAAAATTGTATTTCTGGCCTTTTTTTGAGAAAATTTTTGACTTTTCTCAACTTTTCGAGTTTTTTTTTACTCATCCAGGATTAATCCCTCACCAACCGACTTGAGGTCTTATGCCCGTTGTCTCCCTAGAATGTTCAACAAAAGAATAAGCATGAAAAAGTTCAGAAAGATATTTTTCTTCTTACAGTTTTAGTCCAGAATCGAACCAAATCCGCATGGAATTTGAAGTCGAGTACATTAAGCCGGTTATAGCTGAAATTTAGACAGAATTTTATGGTCATCCGAAGCTAACCAACCACTACCGATGTTCGTTTGAAAAATATTTGAGTGGAAAGCTTGGACTAAAAAAAAAATTTTAATCACACAAAATTTTTTTAAAGATCGCAAAAAGATTTTGGGAAAATAACCGAGAAAAATCTTGCTTTTCGTCAAACTCAACACAGAATCAAGCATTTATACATAATATGTTGATTATTAAAAGCTATAAGCGCTAGCTAGAGTGACATTTTCTAACCGCGCAATAGAATAATATAGAAAAATTATGTATAAATGATTTGATATCCGGCGCGAAGCGCGGCAAAATTTTACTTATTTTCCATTTTATAACGCATAAAAATCCATCTCCGGACAGGAAACTCTATAACCTAATCAAAAGGCCAGCCAGGCTTCAAGTTGCGCCGTGCAACTCGACGGAAAAAATTTGGTTGCACAGCCCGAAATTTGGTTGCTGTGTGCAAAAAAAGCCAGTTTAAAAGTACAGTAGTTGAAGCTTTTGTTAAAAATGCAACTTGATTTGAAAAAAAATTTTCACTTCTTCAGCTTGGTGACATGTCACCATGCCACCTCTACCCCTGTAAGAGCCCCTGAGAGGATTTACCCCCATACCCCCTATGTGCATGTATGGTCGGAGTGCATGTGCCCGAGCAGGACTAGTTGTTCTTCTAATATCGAAAACACCTCAATCCGTGCTCAAAATGATTTTATTGACAAATTTTAGGCTGACTGTCAAACTTTTATTTTTAATTTAGATTTCGTTTTTGCTTGCATCGCTATTTTCATGCAGGATGTGCCTTTGGATTTCTGATTTGCATGAAAAATTCACCTTGAGAGTGCACATAATTCTACATTGTAAGTAGATGTAGCAAAGTCACCAGTGCCGAAATGACTGGATGAAACCGGTGCCGGTATATCACTTTTCAGGTCGGCATACATCCAATAAGTCGGCCAGACTATTAGTAATGGAGTGGTTGGATAAGCTGAACATGTTCTAAAAATCTATCTAGTATCTACTGCCTTGGATATTTTTCAAACATTCAAACCACTTGGGGAAGGGCAAGAGTTTGTGTAGTGAAGGCTAATCCCCGGCTGGGGCTTGTCTATACCCCTTTTATACGTATACGGTTGTCATGTCTGGGAGTCTTAAGGCCCTGTCATACTTCGCCGTGCGGTACCGCGCGGCGCCATAGGGCGCCGCGCGGCGAAGTATGACAGGGCCTTTATGCGAACTCACGTTTCCTGGCAAAAAACGATAATCTAACGAAAAAAGTTGGGATAAATTCGTAATTCTTGTCCAAATTCCCCTATTTTATTTTCTTTGTATGCTAAGAATTATTGTAGGAGTTCATGAAGTCAACTGTCGATTTCGCCGACTTACTCGGTATCTACCTCGTTATAAGCAAAAGTTTGTCTGGTAAAGGAGAAATCAGATTTTTGGCGGCGGGTTTAGGATGGGCCAGTGCGGATTGCGTCGCCACGCGACTAGTTCCATTGTGGGTTGGTGCTAAAGGTTTAGGCTTCGATTGGCGATATATTCAGTTGAGTCTAGAATCAAATTTGAGTTTGGTGAGACTGTTTCATCTCGAAGTCCCGTTGAATATAATGTGAAAACATTTTTCAGGTCCATTATCTGGCCGTTGCAACTGTTGTGTGGATGTGGAGCAGGAACGACGCGTCGAAGTCAGTCAGGAACGCTGGATTATTATTGTTGGTTTATGCCGCCTACCGAAATATGATTTTTGAGTAAGCGGCTCTTAATTCAAGCAGTAACAGAGATGGTAAAAAATTAAAGAATATTCGTTTCAAGTAATCGAGCTAAAGCGATTTTTCCTTCAAGCGGGTTAGCATTTTTTGCTGAAAACACTTCATTTTATCCAAATTCTCCAGAACACTGAATGAATAGTTGTTCAGGAATTGTCGTAAAGTTCTCGATTTTGCATGTTTTTTGAATAACCGATATACCCACTCATTTTGATTTAGTTCATCAGTGTTGTTGTTATTTTGAAAAATGCGCTTAATTGTTCTCAAAAGTTTATTCTAAATGCTTGAAAATCTTTTTTCTCGTAATTCTAATTAGTACCATGTTATTCCAGTATATGACTAAATTTTGTTTTCTACCTTGAAATTTTATATCCTCGTCTTATACGTTCGTTACCAAGTATTTCTCGAATTGATTTTTTAACTTTATATCTCATTATAGATAATCATTATTCTGTATAAGTCCGCACTTGAATTAATTAATTTTTCTTTCTTCGCCCATCAAACAGTTTATAAGCCCTACTCGGTGTTATTATACTGCACATTGCAAATGATCGTGTTTTATAGAATTCTGAGTCACATAGCCTCTTTGGGCGCTTGGTACATGCTCGGATTGAAAGCGGTTTTGACTTTATCGTTAGCAGTTAGCGCCGTTCTTCTTTATGGCAATCTGGGCTCGTCGCAACGCGAAAACGGTGCCAGTTCTGTGTACCGATAAAAATCAGATCATTATCGACGAGCAGTTTCAAAATTTTAGTAAGGCTAGGTAAATTGTTCGATTCTGATCTATCTGATTTTCGTTCTTCCAGCACGATTTTGTAAAATGATCGTTGTCTGTTTCGAAAAATTCAATAAATTATTATTGTCATCTGTTAGTGTTTTTCATAATGAGCGAGTCATTTCTCGATAAATATTCGACTGTAAGTTGGCGGAGTGTAGTTTTTCAGCCGTACAGTGCTTCTGTGCTTAGTTTAAAATGCATCTGACTAATGTGCATCCGTTTTTTTCGAAAGTGAGGAGTCGATACAAAAAGGTGACGTACGGAAATCCATTAACAGGTATTATGCTTTAAATGACACGCATCTCAGTGCGACTCCATTTTTCTTTCTGTTATTGAATGCTGTGGCTAACTAACAAATCAGATAATCTGTTGTATATTTATGTTTTGCAGTTTATTCTTGAAATTCAACTGTGGAATTATTGCATCCAATTTTTAGTGAAGAATCTACAATGCTGACAAGACAACTTGGTCAATTCGTAAGTTATTTCCCGCTTTCTTTAATTGCTAGCCTTTTCAGTACTCAGATAATGTGAAATAAAAACACTAATTGAAAGAACTGCCACTAACTCGCCAATTTGCTTTTCAGATTTTTGTAAATTTCTGTAATCAAAAAATGTTATGTAAAAACACCCAACATTGGCCACGTTCGGGTGTTTTTTCACTTTTTATAACTGTAAAATTATTGCAGCTTTTTCGCATAAAGAAGTTCTGCTTATAGCGTCATCATCATACATGTAATTGGGGGGAAGTGCTATGGGAACCCCCCCCCCCCCCAGAAATCGTCGACCATATGGCTAGCCATTGAGCGACCCCCCCCCCAGGATTTTCCAATCATATGGCTAGCCATATGGTAGCCCTAGGGACCCCCATAGTTTTAGTCGGAAAAATACTGAAAAATGTCAATTTTTGAACAAAAAGTGGTCAAAAACATCAATTTTCTCGGCGCTTCGCGCCATAAATACATTTTTTATCATTTTTTAGACAAAAATTACTACTTTTTGAACCGTTTAGGACATTTTTCATGAAAAAATCGAATTTTTTTTCCTTCAGGGACCCCTCCCTTCAAAATTTTGGGAATTACTGACCCCCGGCCCAAAAAAAGTGCTCCAACCCCCCCCCCCAGACCTCGGAGCTCCGTTACATGTATGGTCATCATGTCCCGCTTTTGGAATCACTGGCTGTACTTTAACTTTACACTGTACGACTTATACTGTATCAATGTTTTTTGTTGTATTTTCTTAGTTTCATCACTTTCTCGGGTATATTTGACCTTAGGGTTCCTAAAGTTTCTTTAAAACCAAACTCCTAGATTTCCCAGAATTTTTCAGGAGAAATTCCCATGTTTTTTCTGGATAAAATAATCGGATAATGTATGTATGTTTGTACCCAAAAAAATCAATCCACTACACAAACAGTTCATTTCAAGCCATTGCCTGGAGCGGCAATTACAGCACTGATGACTTTTCAGCTTATCCAGTCCGCAATAATTCTAGTGGAAATTTACATTCTTGAAGCTTACACTTCCCACTTCAGAAGTCAAAAGCCTATATTTGAACATCAGGTGAGCTCATCAGTCGTCATGCTATAATCCATATTTTCCAAATGAGCGTCAGAAAGAAAGAAGGTGCACATGCAAATAAACAAACTGCGTACGCTACAGCTTTTTTCTAAGATTGACTGTGTGACAGTTGGAACTAACAACTTCAAAAAAGAAAATGCTGGCTTTGCGATTCAGGATAATCATCGTCTTACGATTTTTAAAATTAGACGTCCAGCACCGACTATTCTGTTGTGCAGGTCCTTCCTTGGTAGTAAAGAAAGAACTGTAGTCAGGGAAACTAGCTAGGACTACTCCTTGGCTAAGCTTCGGATCCAGTGCAACATTTCTCACCCAGACCTGGCAACAACAAACAAAAACCAAAAAATTGGCCCTCACAGAGCGAACCTTGTTGACTCTCAGAGGAAAATATGTATCCACTAGCAGGAATGAGGTTGGAGAGACCCTCAGTGGTATGTCATTGTCTCCTAGCTAACGTCTGCAAGCAAGTGTCTTACTGAGTATGCCAATTTGAAGGAAATGAGTCAATGAGACTTTTTCAAAAAATTTTTGCTTTCGGGTCATGGGTAGTATTTTTTGAGAGTGGTTGTATTGCGGGAACTACCGAATTACAGCATGCCTCCGAAGTGATTCAATGTGAAAAAAGGTCGTAGAACGGGATAAGTGCCGCTCTCCATAGAGTTCGCAACTCGCGATAGAACTTACAACTACTGTAGGACTTCATGTATCAGCAAATAAAAGAATAAAATTCTGCGGCATCCTATGGGAAGGTCCTTGACGGTGCACATAATTAAGATTTTCGCCTTTTTCACCTCATTTTGTGTTCCTTTAAAGAGTTATAGTCTTTAGATGAGAGTATAGATCAGTATGTGTGGAGTGAAACTAATATTCATCTATTGAATAAAGTCTTTTGAGCGAGTTATATATGGACAAGCCGAATTACCAAAAGCGCCAAAAAATTGTAAATTTTAAATTTATGGCTTGCTGTAGCCATACGAATTTTGATTTTCAGCAGAAAAGAATGCTACAGTGGAGTTCAGCACGTCACATTTTGAGGTATAATTGATTTTTTACTTATCCTAAGGAAGGTCCTCTCAGAAAGTGTGTCTTGAATATTGTATAAGAATTCGAAAACTTTTTCGGCGCTAAGCGCCGCAACGAGAAAATAAAATGTACAGTTTGATTTTAATTTATTTCCTATTGTTGTGAAGATTCATTTTCCAGCGTTTCAAAATGTAAAAGCGCGAAAAAATTTTGCGCGGCGGAAAAATATCATTAATGCTTTCAATGGTTGCCTAACATCGATTGTGTCGTTTATCAGCACAATCCGACGGACCTGACTAATTGTTTTCTGTTTTCATCATTTTTACGGGGTTACTGACCCCGAGAACATCAGAATGTTTTTGGGCTAGCTCCTAAAAAATGCATAAATAAAGCATCTGTTGCTACAACATAAACGTTTTGAAAATGTAGAAAATTTCCGTATAACTGTGGAAAAAATTTTGTATATGGTTTTTATTTGGGAAAAAGTTGTCGATTTAAAAACGGTGGTTGCAAACCCAATGGCTTTCATAGCGAAGAATAAAATTTGACAGTTTCTACATTTTCAGAGCATCGCCAGTTTATCTGATGTTTCTAAAGATGAAGCTTGAGCTTCTGTCGGTAAAAAAGGATTGTAACATTGTGGTTGAACTTGAGCCTGAGTCAGAAATGTAGGAAAATGGAGGAGAAGCTGATCAAGATGTTCTTATACTGATCAAATAAGCTTAAAAGCCAAACTTGGAGATCTTCGGCGATGGTCTATACAGGAAAATGGTATATTTCCATTTTAAAATAAGTTTCTGGAGGAGATGTTTTTGCCAGATTCATGTACTGATTAGAAACCATAAGATAACATTTTTTAAACGCAGTTGGTGGCCAATGTTAGGACTAAATTTCTTAACTTTAGTCTGCTATAGTTTCCCATTGCTTTTGCAGCTTAAATCTTTTTGCCGGCCAAAATTTCTATACGCATGCATCGTAGCAGTCATCATGCTGCAAGCACGTTCCACGCTAGTCCGAAATTCTCGGTTATTTTAGGTTATAGTAGTCAAAAAATTACATGTGGTCAAAGTTCAAAAATGGCAAAAGTTAGGTGCTTTTACGGCATTATAAAATGATCTCGTTCGCAATTTGAGCTTTTGAAATAATTTCACATCTAAAAATTACTTGGTAATGTCTAACAACATCTTTCTTTTTCACCGCAAGCAATATACTCGTGGCAAATGCATTTACCTGCTATTTTTAAATATACAGATACAGATATCTTCTGGATTTTTTTCAGCTCCGTCAGACGGTCGCAACCAAAGGACTTGCAACGAATCGGGTTATTACTGTAACGACTCCTCGCATCGTGGCCACCGCTCATCAACGATTTTGCCATCATCACCCGACAGATTATCGTCTACCCAGACCGCAAGAAAAAGCTCCCGATTTTAAAGGAAAGGCTGTGATAAATCGCCAATTCAAAGATATACAATTGAGCGACTACAAAGGAAAATGGCTCGTTTTCTTTTTCTATCCGCTCGACTTGTAAGTTTCAGATTTTTTGGAAGTTGACAATCTACGTTAGTTATCAGGCTTTTAATGTCTTACTACTTCACAATCAAATTCTAGGTTTTTGAGTAGTCTTCATTCATGCCTCTTTCCCATACCATTCAAAAAAGATCGATAAGTAAGAACTTGACATCAATGCTAACGTTCTTCGTGGCTTACTTCGAATTTTAAGTGATTTGAAATCCATCGTTTTCGAAAGTTATTTCAGGCAAATTACTTTATAACTTCAAATCTTGGATTTAAAAAAAATTTCAACTTTTACTATTGTGTCAGCTTTTTGGGTAATGAAAAAGAGATTTTGTGGATAACTATAAAATTATGCGTTTACTGGTGAATCTTGCCTGTACCGAAGCCTTTTGCTCGTCTGGTTTAATTGAAAGAGGTTTTTTCACTGTATGCCAAGCAAATCCTATTTTTGCTAGAAAAAAGTAAAGGTGTTCCAAATCTTTAAGACACACTTTTTGAGAAAATTCAGCTTTTCATACAGAGAGTTATGATAAGTTAAAAATTAGGGATGGGCCGGATCGACTTTTTTGGCGACAGCGGATCCGGACCCGGATCTTGGAAAATTTGGTTCAGCGGATCCGCATCGGATCCGGATACAAAAAAATTTGGTTCAGCGGATCCGGATCTTGAGGAACAGATCCGAGCGGATCCGGATCGGATCCGGATCTTTCAATAAGTATATGTACTATGTCTAATTTGTCTAAAATTGAGTTAAATGAATTTATATTCATTAGTGTCAATAGATTAATAGATTATTAATGATTGAGGTGTTCGTTTATTGAAATAGTTCACATGTACTAATTGATAATTTTCATTCATTAAATTGTATTCATGTTTAGATTAATATTGGTTTCATCAGAAAAGAAATGAATAGAAATGGAAACTTTTTTCAGAAATTATGGATTTAAGTTTTTCTTTTACTAGCAGAGTGTGGGACTACTTCACAGTGTCCCCAGATGATGAAGAAAAGGTAAAGTGCAATAAATGCAGAATCCAGTTACCCAGAAAAGGTTGTGCTACTGGATGTCAGAGAAAACATTTGGAGAGGAAACATATGGCAATATATAAGCAGTTTGCGGCTAAATAAAAAGAAGATAATGAAAATAGAAGTAATTGTGGAACAAATTGCTACTAGTAAAGTAAAGTTATGTTAAAGAATTAATTTTTTTGTTTTCTTTAGAGATAGCCAAAAAATGAACCTAGCTACTCAAAAACCAAATTAAAGCATGAACTTAAATCTCAAACGTCTCTGGACAATTGCTTCATGCAGAAAGTAAACTTAAATTAGCACCAGCGAAAAGTGTCCCCTATGAACAGCTATTGAGTGGTGCTGGTCAAATTTATGATCCTACCAAAAATCGTTTGAAGAGTGGTACTGTTGAAAAATTACTGTTTCTCAAGTATAATTTTGCTGCTATTGCAGTGATTTTGTGTACAAGCCTTTTTGTACCTGTAAAACGATCGGCCAAAAAGTCTTTGTACGAGAAATTTTTTGTTGTACACTGAAAAAACCATGATCTTTTATGTATTTTCGCACAAAGTTTCTTCCTAATAGCACTCGAGTTCCCGTCCTTCATAATCATGTTAGAAATTAAGAAAATATACTCATAACTTTCATAAATCTGAAAAATTTCAATTTAAACCTGAAATTTCTGAAAATTAGTTCCATGATGCTTCTCAATTCAAACTCGGCTTCATGTTTAAAATTTAAGTTGCAAAAAAGTTGGAGTAGATTTTGACGTTCTGAAATGGACCAAAATTCGCCTTTTCCGTACAGGAGGACCGCCAAAATTTTTTCCTTTACTGGAAATTTTTTCTCCAGGAAGCACTATTTGTTGAAAAATAGTATTGCAAAGAATTAAGAAGAATAAAATTTCTGGTGTTTTCTAATACTGCAAAATTTTATGTGAATAATAATGAATAAAGATCCGATTATGACCGGATCTTAATCATTGACAACAGCGGATCCGGATCCGGATCTTAAAAAATTTGGTTCGGCGGATCTGGATCGGATCCGGATCCAAAAAAATCTGGTTTAGCGGATCCGGATCGGATCCGGATCCTAAAATTTAGGCGGATATCCGCGGTCCGGATCCGGATACCCAGCCCATCCCTATTAAAAATTAACCCTAACTGAAAATCATGTGTGAAATCAAAACTCGCATAGCACAGTAAGACAAAAGTTGACGACAGTTTTAAACATTTGACATACACTTCTTACAACTTCTACAAGTTTAGGTACGTCAGACGTCGCTTTCTGAAAATTTACCTAATATTAGGCCAATGGATGAACAATTTACTGTAGGATTAATTAGTGTAGAGTACGTATTGAGAGTACAGTGGTGCTCGAAAGATCAAATTTTGAAAGCTGAAATTGTCATTTTTTCACAAAAATCACCATGTATACCGCTAAAGCTGAGAAGCACCGAAAAATTCCTCATTATAGTTTACGATGTCTTCTAGCTGCTGACAAAATATTACGGAAATGCATGTACTGCTAGAAGGTCGCAGGACATGGAGTATGAATACCGTCTTATAATTACATTTTCTGATAATTGCGTCCTCAATTGTGGGAGAATCACGGCTTGATAAAGCTCGAAAATGAGATATTAGAACAGGTTTTGTATGCTAATTATTAATGTAATGCTCACCTTGCATAAAAAATAAGATTCGCATAGCTACAGTACCCCAAAGTTGGGAATTTTCGCATTTTTTGGCAAATTTCTGTCTATTCACGAGACTTTCGGATGTATTGGCCTAGGTATGACCTACCTTTATGGTTGACCATTCATTAGATACGGAATACAATGCTCTATAACGTGGTATAAAATTCTTTCCCTATTTTGCGTTTACACTTTTCAGCTAGTTTTGAAGCGTTGAAAATAAGACGACAAAAATGTTTGAAAAACTGGTTTTTCCAACAAAAATGACTATACCCACTGCTGAAGCTCAAAAGGACCTATAACCTAACTGTGCAGTGGATAGTTCACGATGTCTTACTGTAGCTATGCGAGTTTTGATTTTCAGGTAGGGTTAATTTTTTACTTATCACAACTAAGTTGAATCCTCTCAGAAATGGCGTCTTAAAAGGCTGAAGTTGAACTGTCTACCGGATCAGCGTAAGTGAAGAACAGATTTTTCAACGACGCTTTGGAAACTTATGTTCCTGTTGAATTCCATTGTCGATTATAATTTTTCTCGCATAAAACCGCTCTTTACTCCGTTTTTAAGTACGTTTGTTTGCCCGACGGAAATAACGGCGTTTAGCGACCGAGTCCAGGAATTCAGAAGTTTAAATTGTGAGCTTATAGCTTGTTCGACCGACTCACATTTTTCCCATTTCGGTTGGATATGCACGTCTCGTGAAGTAAATCATCCTTCATAATCTTTTCGGTTGAGTCAATTCCGTTTTTTTTTTGATTCGAAAAAAGTCGGAAACTATTCGAAGCTTGATGTGTGACCTTGATAAGATCACATACTATAGACAATAGCTGTCAACTGTTGGCAGGTTTCCTGTTTGTTTTTTTTGTCCCACGTTTCTAAATCACAAAGGAAAGTAAAAATTAGTGAACCACTACTTCTGACAATACTCGTATTTTCAGGAAGGCGGCCTTGGTGATATGGAAATACCGGTTCTATCGGATTTTAACAAAAAAATTTCGGCGGATTACGGTGTTTTGCTGAAAGACCTTGGAGCAGCTTTACGGTATTTTCTATTTTACACATCTTTTATGACTCAATTTGTCTTTCATTTTACGTCAGCGGTTTATTCATTATCGATCCTAACGGCGTTTTGAGGCACATTTACGTCAACGATCTGCCTGTCGGGCGTTCCGTCGATGAAACTTTGCGGCTCCTGAAAGCGTTTCAATTTGTTGATAAGCACGGCGAAGGTATATCCGTCTATGAAAAAGTGTTCGAATTAACTTGATGTCGTTGCTGTCTACAACGTGAAACTATGCGTTTTAGGTGGGGCTCACAAATCTAAAATTATTGATAACTGCTTACGAAAAACATCTTCCATACATTTTCTATGTTCAATGTGAGTAAAGGTGATAAAAATGTTTCCTTATTTCTCGTACTGGGCAGGTATGTTTTCGCCCCGTGATTAGTTTATGCCTCCGTAAATTGATCTGATCAAAATCTTAAAAATGTGTATTCATGAAGTTTGGGTTTGATTAGGCAGTATGTCTTTAAGACGTCGAATCCGCGCAAGAACGCAGGTTTTCAGTCGAAAAGTCACAAGAAAGTGTTCAAATTTGAGTTCAATTCTAATTTTTTAAATAAGCATAGCATTAAGGCCACACCTGGGCGAAGGTTATTTTTCACGTGGTTATCCGATCGGAGCTTTTTAGGTTGGGTTTGCTTCTCAATCTCAAGTTAGTTGATTGGTTTCCTCTTCCTGTCACTGCCATCACGTTTGAGCGAGATCATTCTACAAACGTCACCGTATTATTTGATCCGGAAATAAGACTGCTGATCATACATGCACATAGGGGGAGTAGGAGGGGGGTAAACCCCCGAACCTGAGACCCTGGCCACTCCCCCCCTAAAAAAAGTCGTCAAACACCCCCCTGAACTTTTTCCAAGACAGCTTTTTTGATAATTTTTGTGCATATTTTGTATGAAAAACAGGCTTGCAGAAATTTTTTTCTGTTTTTTTTTGCTCGCCTGCCCCACTACCTCCCCCCAGGATAAAAAGTCCAAGGACCCTCCCCCCTGGAAAATTCTTGCCGTGCATTTCTGCTGCTGATGAGCGCTTTTCTTACTACTAAGATATCGATCATCCATGTTTCGCATTGATGATCAGTTACCAACCAAAATTCCCAACAACCGAGAACATTATACACAATTATATGTACAAGGTTCATGTGATTCAGAGAATGAAATATTTTATCCCATTTTAAATCATTCTTCTACAAAAAAGATTGTACGACATTACCCATCGATATTCATACATGAACACACAGTGCTTTGTGATCTGGGGGTCAGCGGTGTGAGGTGGGGTCTTGGTTGCCCAAAATTTAGATAGGAAGAAAGCAAGAAAGTATTGCTCCAAAAGTCGGAAAAATTCTCCCAAGAATACTTTTTTTAATCTAAAAATTCAAAAAAATTGTATTTGTGGTGCCTTAAAAGCGAACTGTTATAAAATTGGCATTTTTCAGCTTTTTTCATTCAAAATGATAGGTACACTGGTCCTAAGATAATTATGTGATTGACAAATTTCGGAAGTCTCCATATGGCCAGCCGTGGTCGATAACTTCTGGGGGTTTTTAGAGCGCTTCTCCCCAATTACAACGTGTTTGATGTTGTGATTTTTTCCGCACAGTGCGGATTTTTTGGAGAGTTTTCCGCACGGAACGGAAACCTTTGTTTTTAATGGTAGTGCGGAAATTTTTCTGGCCGATGTCCGCAAGATAGGGGAAGACCGGTGGGGAAAAAACCCTGGTTTGATGAAATTATATTTTTGTTAGCTTTTTTTTATAAAATGCTTCTAGGGGAGATGCAAACATCCTATACGCTTTAAAGTAAAAAGTAGCTGTGCTGTTCCTCGCATAATTGCCTGAAAATCAAGTGACTGGTCTCATTGGGATTAAATTCTCGATGGTGAATTCATTTTCAAGTGCGCCAGACTGATTTATTAGAGAATCGAAACTAGATTTATGTGTCGCTAAGGCGCACAATCACTCGACTGAAGGTTTGATACTCCGAGCTATTGTGCTTCGGAATTTTGGACGATTTTACACCGTGGTCATGTGAAAAAATATTGAAGAATATTTTCACTTTCAAGTGTGCCCCGCTAATTGGACTCCGGATTCCCCAACAATTAAACCTACTCCAGATGGCTCAAAAAAATATTTCGAAAAGGCGGGCAAGAAAAAGTGAACCCAAAGACGATATGAGAAGTTCATTTTAAAGTGAATTTCGATTCTGTGAAAATTTGCGATTATTCGTTTTATTTTATGTTATAGAAATTTCATTTTTATTGCGATTATTTTCGCTTATTGTTAGTCATAAATAAAATATATCGACAGGATCGGATGTGCCCAAATGCTCAACTTACCCCCCATAAGAGCGGTTCTCGAAGAAGCGAATACCCAAAAGAGTGATTCTCAAGAGCGGATCCCCAAAAAGTCGGTTTCCAAGGAACTTGTGTGGGTTTCACCCCTATTCAGTGAAACTCAAAATAGTGGGACTCAATTGTAGGGATTCTCAATACATCGATTCCCAAAACAGCAATTCCCAATATTGCGAAGTCTCAGAACAGATTCTCAAAATGACGAATTTTCAAAGAAGTTATCTTTTGAATGAAAGAATGGAGATTGGGTGGGGTAGACGTTTTGGCGCATGGCATATTTTGTCCTCTATTTCGATCTGATTGTTGTTGATTGTCATACATTTTGGCACGAGTCGCCAGATTTCTGACATTGTGGCTTTCTATGTTTTTTCGCGACATTACAGATTTGTTTATTATTATTTACATATCTACATTCATGTTTTTTGTTTTTGTCCTTTATTGACTTATTTCCTTTTATATTCTTATTATTTTGAGTCACTTTTTTCCTTGTTAAATTTTTCATTTTGTGTACTTTTGTTCTACTTTTTATTTACTTTTTATTACATTATTTTACTTTTCGTTTCTTTATCATTTGTTTTTTTGCCTTTACTGCTGAATCATTTTATTTATTTCATCTTATTTGCTCATTTCATTTTGTTTTATTTATTTCATTAATTTAATTTTTTTAATTAAGCTTCATACAAAACAATTTAATCGTGAATCCCTGTGATAATTTGTTGTTTTTGTTTTTTTCTAACGTTTTGCAAAAATGTTTTTCTGACAGATATTTCTTTTGTGATTTTGGAATGGACCTTTCGTGCTAACCTACCGCAACTGCAGCAAAAAACATGTGAAACATATGATGTGTGCGTTTACTCCAATGCATAGAACTTTTTACTATTCGCTGTATTGAGATTCCCTCTTTTGAGAATCGCTGTATTGAGAATCACTGTTTTGAGGCTTCGCTGTTTTGAGAGTCGCTGCATTGAGACTTCGCTGTTTTGAGAACGCTGTTTTGAGTTTCGCTGTTGTGGGTTTTACTGTGTTGGGACACAACGCTCGAAGTTGGTTCATACTTCGCGAGCAATTTTTTCCCTAAAATGCATACCTATGGATATTTCTTTCCATGTATGAAACATAAAATCAGTACCTTGAATATTTAGTTCCTCCTGAATATCTTTGAAGGCACGATGTTTATTCCTAACGTCTTTGTAATCAGGTGATTGAACGTTCCATAGGAATTCTTTTTCACGAACTAGTTCAATAAATTTAAATTTTTCTTCATCTGATAATTTTTTCGGAAGAATATGGCGAAAACTTTTCTGCAACAAAAAAATCAACCAATCGATAAGAACACGCAGCTTATTTTAAACTAAATATTTACCACAAAATGAGTCGCGGTTTGCCTATACATATTGCGTGTGTTGCTCGGCGAGCATGCTCGAAGAGCAACGAGCAGGTATGAACCGGACTTTTCTCTTGCTAATTCTTTCGTTCATACTCTTTTACACAAAAATTACAACTCTGAAGGTAAATAGGAAAATTATGTTGTTTTTTTATTATTTTGTTTTGCATATGAAATTTTGTGTCAGGCGCCAAAATGGCTGGCACAGAACTGTCCCCAAGACCAATATCTTTTTGTCTCTAGCAATTTGTGCTACACGAAGAAATCACTTGAATCTTGCGTTCCACAGCAACGCTTTTAAAATTAAATGAACTATACAAGTGAACGTTTAAGAAGTTTATTTCATTCTGAGATGGTACTCTTAATGAAAAAGTTACGTAACAACAGTAAGTGATGGCAAAACAAAGAACAAATCGAATGCACCAAAATTACGGACAAAAAAATGTCAGCAGATCACCAAACTTATTCTGTATCAAATGCTCGAATCCTAGGATCCTGCCATAAGACTTTATCCTTTAGTGAATTCAATGTTACGCATAATAAACCACTTCACTTATTCTTGATCTTGCTGGTTGGTAAGATGAGACAAAACTGTATGTAAAATGCCCAGCAATAAGGTTTATTCGCGTCGTTATCTTTTTGGAAAACATTTTCTAAATTGGTATATTTCAGCTACAGACGGTTCACTATAATATGATCCAGGCTATAAATAACGTTAGATTATGCTGTTTACTGTATTCGTTTGATTATCCTTCGGCAATTATTCACGGGCCGTTTGCGCATCTTCATCATAATTAGACGAATTACAGTAATTTTCTATTTGTGGGCGGTCGTAAATTTTGCGGCACGCGATTAATTCATCAAGTTCGAATTATAAATTTCGCTTTCGGTCTAAAAATTTGGTTCATTTTTTGTACTTTCACCGAGAACAAAGAGTCCTCTACTTTAAATTTTCTGAAATCTAATTTCCATATTAAATATGCAATATTTTGTTTTTACGTTTCTGCTTTTCGCGACCGTCGGTGGAATTTTCTGCGCTCCACCGGCGAAAAAGCTGTCGTCCGCGGCCGCCGCCATCTCGCCACCGTATCTAGTGGACGAAATTCGAGACGTTTTGTCAAAAATGAGGACGTCGTTGGCCGAAGGCGATCTGGCACTCGAAATTTTGACCGATAGTAGTAAGATTTTTGTCGTGCGTTCAAATCACTCGAATTTTTTTACTTCACCATCGCGAACGCGGTGTAAGACAGAAATTTTTTTTGAAGCGTAAGCTTAAAAGTTATGAATTTGCATGCGGTGCATTGACTCGAGAAAGTGTTACATAGTTCTGTTTTTGTATAAATGTAATCCGAACGCAAAGAACGTCTGACATCAGCAACTCGCTGAATAGCAGTGCTCAAAGTTTTTTTGTCTCGTCTTGATTCCAAAGCGGAGATCCTTCAACGCTGTTCGAAAAACAATTTCACGCCAATAATAATCACGTACTATAACTTGACGTCAAAATTACTGTACGGTTTTGCATCACCTTTTTATGTGTTGTAAACTCCCAACCTGAGCCACGAAGTTGACGTCACAGGGATTTTTTCACACATTCCAGACTTGAACAATTTAAATTCAGTATGTGCATAACTCAGAATCTCAAACGTCAGATCAGAATCCCAAACGTACAACTGACTTAAGTTGAAATTGAGAAGTTCTGAAGAAACAAGTCACTTATCATCAACGAAACGGGAACCGCAGCATAGAGCTATAGCTATTGGTTTTAAACATTCTTTTAAGTTTCGCTTAATTTTGAATCGCGTTATAAAGTGACGCTTCAGAAGCAACCACGTGATGTACATAATTGCAAGTTTGCAGCTACTTTAGCTACGAGACAACTACTTTTGATATGCTGCTTCAGAAAGAAGCGGACTATTTTCTGATTGTAAGTTTGAGTGTTTTTCAGACCCCCTTTCATTGTCTCACATTAAAAACCAGCAAAAATTCTCATATCCACTTCCAGTGGATTGTAGTTCATATTCTACAGTATGATCTCCAACGAGCCGCTGTAAATACAAAACACTCTACCTGACGCAATATGTTTTTTAGTTATACTGCATTGCTAGACCACATATCAAAAAATATTTTTCGTGGTCAATCACGATCTTTCCCTCGTTGAGTCTTTTATGAATACATACTAATCTGCATATAATCTCAAGTGCATTCCTAATAAACCAGAAATCTTATACAGCAATAATAATCAAGTTTTCTGCTTATTTGGTGGGATTCATAAAAAAACTTGACTTTGAAAGAAAAAACACACAATTTTACTTTTATTACAGATCAAAGGCCGTACAAAAGATCGTATTCGAACGATTGGGACTTCGTCAGGTTTGGTCGCTGAAAACGAAACGATGACAAACGTGAAAAATCGTGGAGCTGTTGGGCTTTTTTGCACATGATAAATCACCTGTTTTGGATATATCATCAGTTGTTCACCATTCTTACCCAATAATAATTCTCATCCTAATATGCGTGTTTTTATTGTTTTACTCTTTTTTAGTGAAGGAGGGGCAGGAAGAAATGCACACAAAAATGGAAGAACTACTGTAGCATCCTGAGCGCAAACCTTCACTACAGTAAATTACCCTGCCCAAGATTATTGTAGATGAGAATATACTAGCGTCTCGCAACCTTCTACGATTTGGTAGAGTAGAAAAAAGAAATAAGTAGCAGGTAGAAATAAGTAGAAAAGATAGAGAAAGAAAGTAAAAGAAGAAAAGGGAAAGTAGAAAAAAGTAGTGGAATTAATCCCAAGCGTCACGAGCATTTCTTTTTTTATTTTATGATAATTTTGTTCTATTACCCGACAAATGCTAACTTTTTGTTCCCTTACTTGCAACCGGTGAGATATTGATCTATTCGTTTAGCGTTGTCATCGAAAAAAAATTATCAAAAACAGACGTCGGTAACGCCCCAACGAGTCAATGAGTCGGGTTGAACTAAATTCGACAATCTTGCAAAAAGTGATCGTCGAACTGGGCGAGTTGGCCAAAAAACGGCACGGTTCTTTCGGAAAGTGCAACAGGATCCCACAACAGTCGTTTTCATATTTTTGCGATTTTCTGCTAAACCATATGACTGGTGTAAGAATATTCGACTAACCTTCAACATTTTTTTAGTAAAAAAATTTGCAGTAGTAAAAGCTTCATGGTTCGATTTTAGCGACAGTACTATATATACTTCATTCATTTTTGAAACGTTTGATGCAGGAAAGTCCAGCTATATCTTCTATCCAAAATTATGGAAGGCTCGTTGACTCCATTCATTAAATTTTTCCTTTATGACACGCTCTTTGAGGATCACTCCTTTTCAATGAATGGAAAATTATAGATTGATTTCTTGATCTCTGGTAGTAAGACGGCGTTTATCGAAACTCCGACCGTTGCAATTTAATGGAGTGTAATTTTTCCTATAGTCACGTTTTTTTGAAATTCTTGTAAATAATAAGAGTAGATAGCAAACTATTCCGTATTTTTACGAATTCCCGCTAAACCATAGAGGGTGATATGTGAGCCAACTCAACTACACTCTGCCAATTTTCTAGGTAAAAAATTCTACAAGTAAAAGCTTCGTGTAACAGAATTTGAGGGTGATACTTTTCTCTGTCATTTTTAAATTTACAAACTCTATGAAAAATGGACTGTAGTTTTCCAATTTACAACAGGCTATATGAATGTTGAGAATTGACGAAAAGTGCCATCCATAGTTTTTACTCTAAAGTTCATTTCAGGTACTGATTTCCATAAAATATTACGTAAATGTTTTGGTTTCTCGGCTTGTTTTTTTGTTTTTAATTTCGTCTGTTTCTTCAAGTTGCAGATTCAGTAGAAAATACAGTCCAAAAAATTTATCTACAAGACTTGAAAAAGTTTAGCATGCTCGCTTTATTTAAATAGCTGTGAATGATACTTTCAGAAGTAGTACAACATTAACGCATAATTTTGAACCAAAATTTGCATTGGACAATGTGCTGAAAACTTGATTCGAATTGTTCGCGTACCATGGAAAACGCTTCCACGATTTCATTGCTGGATTTTTTCACAAAAAGAGCTCCTGGGCTTCATAAAATTTCATAGAAAGGTAGTATTCATAAAAAGGCTCAAGATAAGGCCAGTTTGTTGAAATTTCTTAATTTCTCCTCGAAAGTACGAAGTCTCCGCGCGTTAGGTCGAATCAGCTTGTGGTCCGGAGTCGAGACCAACTGCAGCCGCACTTGACATTATTTGCTACAATCCTCGATCACATACAACTATGGAATACGAGAAGGGCCACTTGAAAGAAATTCGCCGCCACTTGAAATAATTCGCTACCGCCAGTTAAACGATTTTTTTCAAATGGTAATGAATTATTTAACTTTCAAACACGATGCACATTTTTTCAAGATGCATCGCAAAAATTTCAAGATACATCACAAAAAGTTTTTTCAATGTTCAACTTTCTTTACAAGTGCATAGTAATTTTTGAAGATAATCTGGAAAAAATTGAAGGTGGCATTTAGAAAAATCGGGATGGGCGACACATCATAGGGTGAGAATTTGTGAAACAAGCCAATCAAAATCGTTGCTTCGTCTTCTACGTCTATAGTCTATTTTTCTTGAAATGTTTCCAAATAATGAAAGTGGAAAGCAAGTAGTATTTCACATTTTTGCGATTTTCTAATAAACAAAATATCATGTAGGACTGAAAATTTCTGAGCATACTGACCTAACCTTTAGCGATTTTTCGAGTGAAAAATTTTACAGTAAGACCGATATGTAAACGATTTCGACGACAGTACTGATTTGTAAGCATTTTATAAGAAACAGACTATATAATAGCAGAACCCTTCAAAATGGATGCCTGAGGTCAGGCCTTGCTGGCGAAGGACACCCTCAGTTTTTGAGGGGAGAGGTAGAGGGTTTGGTCATTTTGCACGGAGAATCCGATGCACATATTGATTTTTCATAAAACTTTGTATTTTTCGAATCAGACTATATAATAGCAGAACCCTTCAAAATAGATGCCTGAGGTCAGGCCTTGCTGGCGAAGGACACCCTCAGTTTTTGGGGGAGAGGTAGAGGGTTTGGTCATTTTGCACGGAGAATCCGATGCACATATTGATTTTTCATAAAACTTTGTATTTTTCGAATCAGAAAAACGTCAAAAATGCTTGTTTTTCATCTAAAATGCTGCAATCTCGGAAAATAATCAAACTTTTGGATTTCCTCGGCTTTTCTATTACCATTCTCCACCTAATAAAAAACTCCATAAATAACCGAAAATTTGGACCTTTTGGCACTCTGTATAACAACACTTCATATTTTCTGCAGGTCAAAGACAGGTCAAAACAAATGAAAAGCTACGTTAATGGAAACTCTAAACAATCAGATGACTTGATAATAATAAGTGAACAATGACGATGATCGTCCTATGTCGTCCAAACGTCAAAAGTAAGTTATCACGGTGAAAATAAGCAGTGCGTCCCTGTATTTCCACAATCCTGGAAAACGTATTTTTTTGACAATCGTGATTCTTTTAGCTTTAAATCTGCTCACAAGAGGCTTTTTCCCCGAAAATCTCGCAAACAAATTTTGTTGAAATTTGGTTGAATACTATTTACACAACTAGTTTTTGTACCTGCAAATCTGGGAGATGTAGTAATGCGGGTGCAAGTCCAAAGAAAACTGTTCAATTTGTCTACTTTTCAAGGGTATCAATGGCTTTGAAGAAAAAAATCGACCAGAGAACGATACGTATTTCTTCAATGAAATCAGTACGGTGCGTATATATTTTCTCAATTATTTTGTTCCTCTATTCTTATTCTTTCGCGGAGCACCAACTTTCGTAAGTGGTGGTGATGAGTCGTTACTGATATCAAAAATTGTTCGCTCAGTGATATTACTGTAGGATTTACGACATTTTTGATAAGTTCTAAAAAATGACTCACAAATTTTAAGTTTCGTACAATGCATGATAAAGAATGGGAAGACAAAAGAGAAAACTTCCTTCAGATTTCGTGAGTTACACAGGTTTTCAGGACCACCGAAAATAAGGCAGCAAAAATTACCATTTTCGATGCAGCATTAAAGATAACGTCATCTAGTCGGTCACATTTATCGATGATTCGGCAAAAATAAACTATGACACGCAATATTCACGGGAAACTTTTTGAAAGAGGCGTTCTTTATCGTTTCGAAATTGCTCGGCAGGTTGATAACTTTTTCGAAGGCTTTTCATGTTTCAGTTGACATAATTGATAACTGAGTATACGATTATGCAAATCACAAACGTAGTACCCTATTTCATAAATATGTTCAATCTGAATACAAGCCTATTGTACGGATGTTACGATGATCCAAATGTGCCAGAGATGAATATGACGTTAGTAAGTTACTTGATGATGTTACGAATGTAGATTTTCTGGCACCTCGACAAAAACTCTAAATTAATTTTCGTTCCTGAACTCAAGAATCGGAATCTAAGCCTCTTCATAAATATGAAAAATTGTGGAATATGTTCCTTCAACCACAAACGACAATTGAAAAATCATAAAAAATGGAAAACCGGACTATATAATCTTGATGTGAAAAGACATTCATGGCAGACAAGGCAATCCGATTTCGGAATCTGAATTTGATATTTTTAGAGCCATGAAACATCGATTCTTAATATCCGATTGTACACCTTCTAAGCAAATTCTGAAATAATCATAGGTGTCAATGTGTCAGCAGCAAACAATTTTCAAGGTGCTCAAAAACTTGTGTACTCTCCAAAGGAAGAAATAGTTCGTTTTCGCGGTTACCCCATCGAAAGGCACAACGTCCAAACGTCCGACGGTTACATTTTGAGCCTGTTTCGTATTCCAAGCGCTAAGAAGGGGTCAAATCTACAAAACCGGCCCAAGGAGCCAATTTTGCTGCAGCATGGATTTTTAGCCACTGCCTACAATTGGATATTGAACAATGAAGATCAAGCTTTAGGTTTCTTACATAAGGGGCTGTTTCACTTTATCGACATACGTGTAATGAGATTGCCGTTTTTTGTAGCATACGTTTTGGCCGACAACGGCTACGATGTTTGGTTGGGCAATATCAGGGGAAATTCTTTTTCCAAAAAACACGTCAACTATACCGTTTTAGATCCGGAATTCTGGGATTTTACGTGAGTACATTATTTTCTACGAAAATAAGCCTTAATAAGAAGAATTCATTCTTTATTTTTTCTAGGTGGGTCGAAATGGCCGAATACGATTTGCCATCTATGATAGATTATATTCTAAATCGGACAAATAGGAGTCAGTTAATCTATTTGGGTTACTCCCAAGGTAGCTTGATGGGATTCGCGAAATTTTCGTCTGACCCAATCTACGCCAATAAGGTATTTCAAAAACATGATTCTTATTTTTGATTTTTCTTTTTACTCAAATTTCGTTCACGTGTAGGACTAGGATCTTCCCTAGCCATACAAATTATGCGGGGTGGACCAAAAACGACCCACGTGAAAGATTCCAATCAGCAAGACTGCGCGTTTTGGTTTTGTTTTTTGGAGAGCTTGTCTGCTAAAATAAATGTCTCAGTTCAAATTTCTATACACATAATTACTTAGTAGTAGATAAATAATTCTACAGATAGTAAGTTAAGTTGGATTATACTTAAGTACAGTAAACACATACTTTGTGGTTTTTGGTGTTCATAATTCATTACGTTCGACTTATGTAATACATATTTTACTGTACAAATACTCTACAACAAATGAAAATTGTGTGGACTAAACTGTAAACTTCTTGTTTTCGTCAGCTGCAATCGTCCATTTTGGTCATCAAGAATGATTTATGTTTCCGTAACTGTAACAGATTATGGAAACTTCCGATATCTCACAGAGCTGCAGATGATTGATAAATCTGATTAAGGCCAACTGGTTGCCAAGAAAAGCCTTGTCTGGCTAAAGTAGACCCTTCAATGGATTTTTTTTAGAAATTTGTAGACCCCAAAAAATCCGTCAAAAATGATGCATGGAACACCTAGAAAAGTCAATAGCTTCGTTTCAGTCTTGCTCGAATCAATCTGTAAATTCCTAATACGAATGAAATTCTGAATTAGAGCATATGATTTAGCCACTTATGTCATTTGGACATTAGATCGTTTCTGCCAACTTACTTCACAGAGATCTATAATAATGAGACACGAAGATGAATGAAATAAATTGCTGGGTCAGTAGAGGATCATACAACAGAGTCGATTGCGCCATTCTTTGCATTGTGTTGCTGTAATTATGTTGACAAATCTACATTAAGTGGCTTACGCTATCTACAGCCGAGCTCTGCAGGCCACCTTTTCTGTTATTTATACTGTCATTTCTTCGCCTTGGAAAATTTGTTTCTCTTTCCGCAACTTCCATTTTTACCTTGTTTTTGTTTTGTTCCTGTGCTTTCGGGTACTCACCATCTTCATTTATTTCACCATCCTCTGTTATTCATATTCTTGCTCTGTTTTTGCTTGTTTTTTATTTTCTATTCCATTTTCAATATTTTTTTCAGGTGAAAACATTCATAGCCATGGCTCCAGTCGCTACAGTAGGCGATATTTTAGGTCCGGCTAAACAATTAGCTCGTTTCACTTGGACCCTGAAAGTATCTCAAAACGAACTTCGCACAAATACGCGCTTCGTCGTATGTGAAACGAAAATATTTAGGTCGGCTTCGTCGTCGGTGGTTATAGATCGTTTGGGGTGCTGAAACTAATTCTGAAAGACATCCAACAGAGTTTGATGAACGACAATAGAGGCAAGAACAAAACTTGCGATCACTTATATTTCAATTTCATCAATCCTAATGCGAGAGCTAATTTGAACGAGGTGAGTCATTATCAGTTTATTGTGATTCACTTGAACTATTTTTGATTACAGTCTATCCAGTAGAAATTTACATGTAATGTTTTTCATTACGTGATTATACTACACAGTGGCCAAGATTTTTTAACGTCATTGCTCGATAGAAAGATGGACGGCTACTTGAAGTCAGTACCCATCTGGTTAATTTCTTCCTTAGACCTTGATTCCACTGTACTTATCGAGAATGCCAGATGATACTTCGTTGAAGAATGTTGCACATTATGGTCAGATGATATCGTCAGGTTTGATGCAAAAGTACGATTATGGATTGCTAAAAAATTACATGATATATGGACAGGTAAGATACCATTTATATTGTCTGAATTTCATCACACTTGCTGACATGTACCTTTTGATCTGACTCATCAGTTTTGTAGTAGTAAAAGACACTGGTTAATGGAACAGCAGAATATGATATCTGGAAATGGATGGAAATTTCTTGCTCATCTCCATTGCTCAGTACCCAGGAAGTTACAAATTCCATATTATTCTTAGTTGCTCGTCAGCTTTATGACATATTCAACGGGTGTCCGGTAAAAATCTGGACTACCATAGAAGGTCGTTTTTTACAACACCAATTTTTGTTATGGGACAATCAATACACAAAGTTAAAGAGCAAGAAAACTCTACATATAGGGCTAATTACAAGCTTTAATGAATCCATTTCGTCATACAGTATCAATTCTCTGGCGAATACTTACAATCAACTTCTGTACAATATTGTTATCAACTTTCTTTAAACAGTACTTCATACGAATTATCAGTGGTTGTAAAGCTTTTGTTTGCCAACCTTGGACGTACACCAAGGACTTCAGATAAGACCAAAATCCTCGGTGGCTCGAACTTCAGGAACACAGGCAGAGTTTAAAGACTTTTCCACAAATTCCACATTTCGACACACAAGTGATCGAAAACGATTTTGGCATAATGTGCACTCGCTTGATCTGGCCAAAAGACATATTTACCTTGAGTGTAGTTGATGTGATGTAAGAGATCAACCTACACTTGATGCATCCCTTCAAATAATGTTGAGCCTTGATGGCATAGCCGGATTTGCAAATGAAAGCTTAAGATTCGGCCTGATAGTGACTCAAACCAGAACTGTTCGAACTTTGTTTTTTTAACAAAATTTAACATCTGAAGGTGAACCTGATATGTCCTGAGTGTAAAACCCGCCACTGCCATTTATCGAGGAGTGTAACCAAGTAAAATATGACTCATCATCCGTAATGAAATGTTTTTTTTCACCAAAACATCAAAGAAGCTGGCCACACTTCATCTTTGCAAGTTGAATTCGCACACTAGATGTAGATGGAATTCAAATTTTCTTCCTATGTTGTAATTTTAACCTTTTCTGAACAATTTCGTGTATGTACGTCTTCGAAGCTCCAAATTTTCCGGTGGTCAGGTGAATGGACACAGAGCAACTGTCTTTGAACGCTGAAGTGAGACGCTTCAGCTTGATTTTCGTAATAATTTCTGGCTTTCTGCCACATCCAGGATGACGATTAGATGACTGACCATCGGCATACCTTTGTAGAATACTATAGATCATACTTTTTGGAACGTCTTCGTTTTTGAAATGAGAAAACATAAATTGTTTACCTGGTTAGAATAAAACTTGTACACGCGAGAATGTGAAGCTTCCTCTTTTGACGGCATTTTAAGAGCAAAAAGTGAGCGCAAGAGAAAAAGAAATTTCACTTCTTAGATGTAAATTTCACGCTCTTTACAATGGAGTAACTCATTTTACACAATTTCAAAAATTGGTGTCACAGTGAAGGATTGAAAAAAGTCCAGATTTTTATCGGACACCCATTATTAGGGGCCAACTATACTTCGCCGTACGGTGCCGCTCGGCATCACATTGAGCTGCTATAGTTCGCCGCACGCGCCATGCGGTGCCGTATGGCGCTTTACGGCACCTGTTGAGTGGCTGCTATACTTCACGCCGGGTGGTAAACGATAATAAGATGACTGATAAATAGCTGCTATACTTACGTGCCATACGGTGCCGTGCGGCGCCGCGTAGCGCTGTTCAGTGCATGATAAGTAGCTGCTATACTTACGTGCATGCCGTACGGCACTGTACGGCGCTGTATGGCGAAATATAGTTGGCTCCTTAGGATCCTGCATGGGCGGCCCACAGCCCAGGCTAGCCCAGTCAATGAGCGGACTGGGCCGGGCTTGGGCCAGGTGTCAAGGGGCATTTGACAATAAAAATAAGTTTGGGTACTTTTTGTTTTTAATAAACAAACAACAACAAAACTATAATTAACATATACCTTTTTTTAATTGGGTACGATGGGAGTCATAATTTCCTTTTTTAATGATTGCACGAAAATATAATCCAGTATTATGTTAATACTGATTAAATGTGACGTAAGAAGAGTAACATGGTATAATAAAATGATCAAATATAAAAATGCGTATTCCAAGAACTCACTGCGAAAATACCAGACACTGAACCCAAAACTCTGCCTTTTCCCTTTTTATTCCTTCCAGATTTGGTGTCCGTGCTTGTGGGTATCTGCTTAAATTTGTCTTGGCAACTGTTCACTTTAGTTGGGGGAAAATTGATAAAGGGCTGCACTTTTGGGGATTTACATATTTGGGTTTTGTTGTTTCCTTTGTTAAGGTTATACTGCTTTTCATAAAGATAAGTTCATTTCTATAATTTCACTTTTGATCATATTTTCTGTGTAATTATGCACTTTTGATAGAGACTTGAACAAACTTTTTCTTCGGTTAGGTTAATGAATTGGCAAAGCTGTGTGGTTTAAGAATCTAGAAATCTCGAATTTTGGCTTGATTGATCATGTGGAGCAAAATGCAGATTTTGAGAATAAAAATAAAAAGAATTGATCAAACAAATATTATTTCTTGACATTTTATATGTGAATACGAAATGTGTTAAAGTACTAAACTAATTTTAAATATGCAAATATAAATTAAAACTGTATTACATGACACAGGAGAAAAATCAGTTGGCCTGACCTAGGGGCCAGACCCGTTACAGCCTATGAAAGATAAGTAAGTGGATACATTAAAAATTCATTTCTAGTCAGATACATATTTACTATAGGTCATGTTATTCGATTAGAGTTTGGTTCGCTTTGATTAACTGTTCTGCGTTAAGCCCATGGCAAGACACTCAAGAGGTTCTCCCAACCTAAATTTTCAATTTCAGTGCAATCTTTTTCTTGATTTGTTACTTTTTCTATCCAAGGCAGGACTGCGTTTGTCGATTTGGCAGACTTCCGAGCTACACAAAATGTTTATATATTATCAATTTTAGATTTGATGTGCTATTCTATTTGATGTCTGTTTTAGACACAGAAGTTTTTGTTCTGCGATTAAACCTCAATTTAATGATTTTTTTTCACTTGTATGTTCAAGTGCAAAAAAGAAGATAGCTTGTTTTTAGGTGTGGTGCATTTCTTTTTCCCTCTTCAATGATAGTGCTTCGGATGTTGATGAACCAGCGTCTCAAATTTACAGTTCATCATCGAGATCATTTGAAAAAAATCTGCAGCATCATATGTATGTTATTCATAATAATTTGCTTGAAGGGACAATTAATTTTTTGTGTCGTCTTTTGGATGCAACTGGAGAAACAAAAACGCCATTACTGCAAAAAACGCCATCACAGTAATAGCGTCTATCCTTCTGTACGGAGTTTACAACCATTGCAATAACTATAAAACAATTTTCAATTTTCTGCCTTCAAAATTCAAAATTATCAACTTTCATTAATCGGCACTGTTATTGTAGACAGAACATTAAAAATTATCCATGCTGTTCTAGAACATGAGTAAACTTATCAGCTTGTTAGAGATCTTATTAAGAAAACTACTGTTGAAATCTCAGATGTTCAAAAAGTACTCAACGACTAAACAAAGTACGCTCCTGTCCTCTGCTTATGGAAAAATTAGAAATTTACTATATTTCGGATTGACAGAAAAAAATCAAATAAATTTTCTAAAATGACGATTGTTGCATGAAGAATTTGATCGATTCCAGCTGCAACTACCACTAGCGAATCCAGTTTCAGCACAGGTAGATATACTGTCACAGATCCACACCAAAGAATCAATTAAGGAAAACTCGATGATTTGATATTTTTTACGAAACAATTTTGACTGGCTATGATCCTTTGATGTTTTTTTCATTTTTTAGATTTTGAATCATGTAGTATTCTAAGTTTTGAAAGACGGGCGGGGCCGGGCTCTTTTTCTCGGTCTGTTGGTGGGCCGGGCCGCATACGGGCCGATGGATTAGTTTTGTCGGGCCGGGCCGCACTTCTACTGTACATGCCGGGGTCTCAAATTTAGATTGTAGCTTTTTTTTTGAAATGCTTGAAAATCAAACCGGAAATCAAGTACTCCACTTCTCGTATAGAGCTTTTCTCGAGCTGTCTCAACAACGGTAAACATTACTATAAGGATCAGGAAATTAATTTCGATAATCTTGAAGTGGTTGAAAAGAGTGATTGTCAAGTATGTAGCCTGTATCATAAAAGAAAACTTTATTGAATAGAGTCAACGAGCTCTCCTCAATTTTGAATAAAAGTTCGACTGCGACCTCACTGCATCGATCATTTCAAAATGAAAGGAGTATAGTGATGAAATTATGTACGTTATGTAAGAAAGGGGGTGCTCATTTTTGTCACTCTTCAAGTTATATAAAACTAAATTTCTGACTCAAAGAAGTTAATTTAGTTGAATATGCTCCATCACAATCACATGTCTCCAATCATGCGGGAGGTTTAGGAGAAATCGTAAAAATAATGAGACGTCATGTACTTGCTTCACAAATTTTGTGCATTTTAATAAAAACAGACGGACTTTCATTACAGGAGTCTATAATATATAGTCTGTTTTTCTTGAAATGCTTCTAAATAATAAAAGCGGAAAGCAAGTAGTATTTCAGATTTTCACGATTTGCTGATGAACAATATACCGTATATGACTGGAAACTTGTGAGCGTACTGAACTAACCTTTAACAATTTTTAGAGCAAAAGATTTTACAGAAAGAGCTCTATGTAAACGATTTTGACGACAGTACTGATTTGTGTCACTTTTCTATTTGGAAGCATTTTATAAAAAACACACTATAGTTTTTTATTCAGCTGCGACCGCCGTTATACCACCCGGAAAACATGAATGTCAGTACAGTCATTTTTTGGAGCTCCGAAGACAGGGTGGCCGGCGGCGGGGACGTCAAGAAGTTGTTCCAAAAATTGAAGAATTTCCGTAGTTATAAAGTCGAACATTTTCGTCACATCGATTTTTCTTTTTCATACAAAGCAGCGAATTTAGTTTATAAGAAAATTCTGCAGGTGTTGAACGAATAAATAAATGAACAAATTATCGTTTAGGCATTTAAAAAAGCCCTATCTGAAATTCCGAGACTGCATAGGGGCCAAATCACATGTACAATGGTTTCCGTGACGCAGCATGGCACATAGATACCACTCAGGAAAATCAGGGCAGATGATGTCTGATGTCCCTGCAACCTGTGCGGTTTTGGTTTGTTGTACAATGTGCATCGGCAGACGACCAAAGCTTGTGCAGATGTGGACTGTGTTGAATCCAAACCCTTGTTCTATCCCGACTTGTAAACTAGTACACAATCACGTAAATTTTATTATGATCGGCAGAAAACAACGACAAAGGTGTACGAGCTAACCTGCACTCAAGACGACTGCCGAAAACGTGGAAAGCTTGAAAAAGAGACGAGTGGACAAAGAGAAATGAGCAAAAATAATAATGACAAAAATCATCACAACAATGGTTTCTGCTCTTGTAGAATAAAATAATGACGAAAAAGGGTTTGCCCAAAGAATAGCTTACCAACTTTTGTGCGAAAAACGAAACGAGTACATAGCACAAGGAGAACCATACGGTAAAGAACCAAAATATGCGAACATGGAGGAGGAGAACTGATTTTTGGAATAGATTACAAATACGTATTTTTAGGAATTTGATATTTTTGGGAAAAGGAAGGTTAAAGAAGAAAAAGAAAAAAACGGAGAGAAACTGTATGGGTTACAATCCATCCGTCAGACCAAAATTTAGGAAAAATATGGAAATAACTAATCTTGATCAGAAAGGTGTATGCAACGACCATAAATGCATAGCATAGGAATTCTGTTGACGGTCGAATATGTCGGGGGTGGAATAGAAGTTTTTTCTTGATAACGGAAAGAAAAGTCTTCAACATCCAAACAGCATATTTTCAACATAGTCAAATGTGCAAAGCTTGCTTGGTCAGCACTTGTTTTAATGTTAATTCTTTAAAAGGAAGTATGCTTCTTTCCTCTTGCTTTGCTGGATCATTGCTGGGGGATCGAATCTGCTTGGGGTAATTATCTCCAAACACCCTCCTCTTGTGCATGTATGATAATGACGGTCAAATTTTTTGGCACACCGCGAAATAGAGAGCCGTTTTTATGGACATTTTGGGACTTAACCCTGGACTGTCTGCAAGAAAAGAACGTCGATTTCAAAATCATGTCATTTTTCAAGTATTGCATAAAAAGTTGAAAAGTTTACGCTCAAGAATGCGCGAATTACAGTGAACAATCTCTATCGACTTAAATTAGATTTTTCTGGGGCAGTGTTTTTTTGTGCGAAACAAAAATGTAGAATGACATGAAAATTTTCAGCGTTCGTGCCACTTGACACATTAGTCCAACACTGAATTTCCCGGATTTTTGGGCATTTTAGGGGCTGGAAACGCAAATTTTTTTCGGCGCTTCGCGCCGGCCGCCGAGTCAATGAATATTACCTACTCGTATTTGTTTGGTCCGAACCACTGTTTTTTCCACATTTGCACTCATACATGTACTTGGGGGGTTGGGGGGGGGGACCCTCCCCAACTTTCCAACCATATACCCAACATCATCCAACCCCTCCCCCATACCTGTAAGACCTCCGACCAGTTGGGGGCACCGTTTTTTTCTTTTGAGGAAAAAAATTTCGAAATGTGGAAAAAATTTTGGGTATCGTTCTCATTGTGGAAAAAATTTTGGGGAATTCAAAACTCAAAAGATGCATTTTGGTGGACTTGAAAGGGTCAAAATCTCAAAATTTTCCGGCGCTTCGCGCCGGTCATGGGTATAATCTTGACTATTTTCTATCAGGCGCGGCCGTTAGCATATCTACTTCAACTTACTAATTAATGCTTCCAGGGTTGCCACCGAACCGGGAAAACCGGGAAACAACCGGGAATTTTTTTTAGAACCGGGAAAACCGGGAAATCCGGGAAATAACCGGGAATTTTGAAAAGTAAAAATGTTTTCATCATTGTTTGCAATTGCTATTTTTACTATAAATTTGTTTTTGCTAATAAATTTTATATTCTTGACTTTTGCTTTTTGATTGTTGATATCTCACTTTATTATTTTCTAAATGCAAAGTCGTTTTCATCAGCTGCCATCATGTGCTACTTTATAAAAATTTTCCAGTGACTTTCATTCAACGATGGTTGGGAAGTCAACTTTCCAAAATGATTGGTTGAATCCAGATATAAATCCAGATTTAGCATTGTGGGTTTTTTTTGTTTAATTAGTTAACATTTATAGTCATTTTTGTCGTATTTCCAACCGGGAATTTTCATAAAACTAACCGGGAAAACCGGGAAATAACCGGGAATTTCGTTTTGGCATTTCGGTGGCAACCCTGTGCTTCACAGTATCTATCAATCAAGTTAGCTCGTTTCATTTTCTAATCGTTAGCAGTCACTTATGTTGCCCAAAATATAGATTTCTCATCAATTCTCTCAATTTTTTCTCTCGATGCTTGGAATATTTTCAACGTTTGCAACCTAAACTTATGCGTTCATTGAAGATGGAAATTGAAGTCATCATTCTAGACTGCGATTTTAGAACTTCTGCTCATGAATATCTGTTGCAGAGATTTATTTTCCGGTGTTTTAGAATATATAAACCCGAAAATATTTCCGGCGCTTCGCGCCGCAATTTGAAACAAGTTACACTTCATCAGTTTGATTTTAATTCATTTCTTAACGTTGTGAAGGTTCATTTTCCAGAGTTTTAGAAAGTGAAAATTCAAAAATTTTTCCGGCGCCCCGCGCCGGTCCGAGGACTGAATGAATTTAGATGATTCTAATCGGAACCACAGAAATGTTAATAGCGGATTTAGTTCTGAGAACTCTATCGTTAACATTCTTCACCCATTCCTGTAGAACACCAATATATTTTTCATGAGCTCATATTGACTAACATAACCAGAATTTTCTCAATTTTTTTTCTTATTTTTGCAGGTTTCTGACTCCAAATACAACGAAATGCTTGGATATGCTCCTAAAATGCATGAAAAATCATCCGTAGCCACATTATAAGCGTTTTTAAAAATGTGGAAAATTTTTGGAAAATGAGGAAAAAAATTTTGGGTCCGGTTCTCATGTGGAAAAAATCTTAGAGGAAAAAAAACGGTGATGCACACAGTATATCCGCGTAAGATCAACATTTTCTGGGGCTATTCAGTGAAAAAATCTAGTCCGCCCCCCCCCATGAAAAAATCCTGCGCACGGCCCTATATATATATATGTATTATATATATATATATAATATAGATATATACATATATTCATATTGGTAGTCAAAAATTGAATCAATTTGAATTTCCTGAACAATTCGAGTTATTTATATTTTCTCAGCATTCCATTTCTTTTTGAGTCGTCGTGAACTATTTTCTTGCACAGTTTTTTTTATCCCACTGAAATGATTAGTTGAAAAATAGGTTGGGCACGATTTTTACAAAAAATTAATTTGTTAGACGTTAACTTTTTATCAAACTTCTGGCCTAGAACTTTTCCGCAGTTTTCAGTAATGTTTCTATTAGGAAAAATTTTTTTGTGCCATTGGCACAAATTTTTTTGGCCTCTTGTGCCAATTGGCACAAATGTCCGTGCACAAAAAAAAAACGCTGGTCCAAGTCTCAAAATTTTCCGGCGCTTCGCGCCGGTTATAACTTTAATAATCATTATTGTTTATTACCATGCTCAGGCGCGGCTTTTAGCATGTCTACCTTCACTTACCATTTAATCTTCAATAGCTTTCATCATCTTAAACGTATTATTTTATGTTTAATGGGCAATCTTGCAGATTATATCTTTATATTTAATGAAGATCCGGATTTTTTCCTTCATAGATTTTTTGAGAAAGATCAACACGTCAACTTTCCTAACTTTTTGAAGCGTTATTTCTTTTCTTAACGTAAATTTAATTCAAAAGCTTCATGGAAGTATTTTTGGAAAATTTCTACGCTTGTGACTCATAACTTTTTGGCCAAATTTATGAAAGGTTACGAACAGATTGATGGTTTTAAAATTTTTCGAATGATAAATTTCTAGAAAATACAAGTCATGAACACAAGATTTTAATCTAATTTTTGAGATATATGATCAGAATGCTTTAAAGAGCTCAAAAACATTTAAATAAAACTTTTATGAGCTTTTTCAAGCGAAAAAACGAGGATTTTAAGACGAAAAAAAATTTTTCCACATGTGGAAAAAAAATTTGACTTCTTTCCACATTTGTGGAAAAAACAGTGGTCCGAACGTAAACGAATTCCTTAAGAATAGAGTAGTTGTATCGTTGCAGGAAACATTATAGGTTGTCAATGACTGATAAATGAATATAAATTTTGAATTTTTGCCGTTCATTCAGTCGGATTCTGATTTGAAACTGAAATCCTTTATTCAGTTGACTCAAATAGAAAATTCGTTACTGTTGGTACAACGTTTCAAACGAAAATTTGAACAATTTTCGACTTATTTTTCTCCAGAGTTTTTAGACCATTGTTAGAAAGATATTTTTAGCCGAAAATTGAATTAAAATGTGAAATTGTAAACAATCATATGAAGTTACTTGTATTTTCGCAGCTTTCCATTTCTTGTTGAGTCGTAAGTAAACCGTTTTCTTGCACAGTTGTTCCTTATCTCACTGACGTGGTTAGCTGAAAAATAGGTGGGCACGATTTGTACATAAAGTAATCATCCTGTGCAGGTTTTTTTGCAATGGCCAGGTTGCAATGTGCAACTTGGGGAAAAATTTAGGTTGCACAGATGAATTTTTGGTTGCCCACTCTAAAATCGATAAACTTGCTTAAATTTATCGAAAAAACCATCGCAAACTGATTTTCTAGTATTTCATTCGATCCGCGTCAGTTTTAGACATTTAAAACCCTATTTTCTGAGTTTTGGGGCAAAAATGTTTTTACCCCGGCTCCGGCCCGGCTCTTTACCCCGGATCCGGCCCGGCTCTTTACCCCGGATCCGGCCCCGGCCGGAGTAAAATTTCTACCCCGGCCGATCCCTAGACAGAACAGAAGGTTTAATTTTTTTCAGTAAAGTTCGATGAATTTTCGGTCGGTCATACTACAATTTAAAAACCAGGAAAGCAACCAAGAATTTTAATTCTTCAACCACCAAGAATTTCGACTTGGACAAAAGATGTTTTAATCACACAAGTGTCAAAATTTTTGTAAAGATTGCAAAAAAAATTGGAAAATAACCGAGAAAAATCTTTCTTTTCGTTAAATTCGTTAAAAAACAACACATGATCGTAACCTTTATCCATAATATGTTAATAATTAAAAACTATATGTATTAGCTAGAATGACATTTTTTAACCGCGTACTGGAATAATATAGAAAAGTTATTGAATCATTAAAATACGACGCGAAGCGCCGGAAAATTTTCACTATTTTCAATTTTATAACGCCAATTTAATTTGAGAATTGTAATGTATAAGTACAATGGTATTACTGAAAATTTTGAATGTAAAAAAATTTAGGGGGGGGGGGGGGAATTCCCCCCTTCCTCCCCCTCTAAATATGGGCCTGGGGTTCGACCAAGTTCGGGGTGGGGTCCCTCCAACCTCCCTCCCCCAATTACAGGTATGAAAGTAATGAGTTAAACGTACTAGCTTTAATTACGTATAATTTAATCAAACTTCAGGTCTAAAACCTTTTCACAGTTTTCAGCAAGCAGAAAATAAGCTCTTTGCCAAAGTCGTCTTTCTAGACCGAAAAACTTTCGGTCTAGAAAGAAAAAAAACACGAAAATTAAGCCTTAAACCATGGAATAAGTTTTGAGGAGATTCATTTTCCAGCGTTCTGGAGTAATCAAGTGCGGATTTAGGGGGGGGGGGGGCGGCAGCCGCCCCCCGAAACTTTTGAAATACGATTTTTTTCTGTATACCTATAGGCAAATTTGAAAATTTTTTTGAATTTTTTTTGGAAAAATACTTAATTTTGAGCCAGAAAGATGTAGGACGTCGAGAAATGTCGAAAAACAACGTTTTTATCACAGTAGGCATATTTTTTGAGGCAAAAAAAACCAATTTTTTTAAACCGCCCCCCCCAAAAAAAAAAATTTCTGGATCCGCCACTGGGAGTGATCGAAATTTTTCTCCGGAGATTTTCTCCGAGAGTAAAGGTGGATTAAATACAGTCCACAATTCTTTACACTTTGTCTGATCATAGAGAGCCCAGTCACGGAATTTCTAGGCAACTTGGGATTTTTTGCTTTGATTTTTTTGATGCTTCTTTACCATCATCAAATTTGCTATATTCTTATCATTATCTGACCTAAAACTCAAAAATTTTGTTCGCTTTTGGTAAATTAGTGACTGCAGAAGCATGAGAATGTCACAAAGCTCAGAAATCATAAATAAAGTGTGTGTGAATATTTTTAAGCGAAGAAACTGATTTGGTGGAATGGCGAAGTTTTTTTGGCATTTTCGCCAAATGGCGAATAAGTCTCTGCGAAAAAAGCAGTGGATCGAGATTCGAGACACTGTTTTTTCCCCGCCGCGCTGACCTTTTTCCTGAATGCGGGGAAGAAGCTAAAGTCTTCTCCCCCCATTTTCCCTCAAGTGCTTTCTCTTTAAAAAATGCTCATAGATACTTCGCTCGCGCGTTTTTGAGCTTATCCAGACATTTTTTTATCTTCAGAGTCGTTAATTCATCAAAATCTTACCTGTAATTGAGGGGGTGGGGACCACACAACCCCATAGGGAGGGGTATGAGAAAGTCCTAAAAATTGATCGATGGGTGCCTAATTTTGAGACAAAATGAAGAGCAAAAAAACAGACTTGACCACAATCTAACAGCGAGCTAAGAATGAAGAAGAATCTCTAAAAATGTTTTCTTTTTCTCTTAGCAGTTTTTTATCTCATTTGACCTGGGTCAAATGTTTACTCCGGTGGGTTGGTCTCTTGGTATCTCCTTATTTGTCGCAAGCATGAAGCTAGGTAATGAACTCAAAAGTGTCACTCCGCTTATTTTCGCTAGCATGAAACTGGCTAGAAAGTTTACTCTATATCTTATTTACAGTCTAGGTCATCATCCTAGACTTTGCTTATCAAGTCGCACAAATTGTTTATCACGCGTTTCTCATGAATATTATTTTTAACAGGGTTTCTCAAACTCAACAAAATAAACATGAAAGAACTACAATAAGAGTACAGTAAAATTACAAGAAATACAAAATGTAATTTTGTTATTTATCCTTGACACATTTAAGATTTGCATCAGGTTAGAGACAGAAAAATGCAAAGTACATATTGAAACTTTCCAGCTCTGTGTCTTTGACACTAGAGAATTTGCGTATTGAAGGCTTTTCTGTATATGTAGTTGATGTTCAAATTTTTCTAGGATTCATACGGTTTCGCTTAAATTTCGGTGAAAAGAATTGGCGATAGAAAAATTAGTCCTTGGTAGTACCACCACCAAGTCAAAATGGTTGTTGACGTCGATATAGAATACTGGTATGCAAAATTTTTGAATGTTCCTGTAATTTTGTATTTCTTTCGTTCCTCTGAGGCCCGAAGTTTTTCCCTAAAATTTAAACTTACATTTATTTTAGTTTCATGTTTCAGCGGTGCATGAGGCTACAAGCGCAAATGTAACGACTTAAAAACAAAAATATTGAAGGCTGTTCCATCGGCTCGCGTAAATGGTCATTCGGGGAGAAAAAGTAATCCATCACGAACAGTGACTCTACCTGAATTTATTATTAATAATTAATTGGTTTAATTAAAGCTTCCTTCGAAGTAAAAATAAATGGCCAACTCGTTTATTCTAAACTAGAAAAGGGAAGCTTTCCCGACTACGACGCGGTAAGAAAAATCTCAGACTTGTCGAAATTCCGGAATAACCGAAAGATGCATCTTTTGTTCCATCTTCTTAGATTGTTCAGATGGTCATCGAAGCCGACGAACAGTAGGATAATGTCGAAAATTTTTTTGGTTCTCTGCTCTGACGATCTGTGGTGAAGCTGCGTTTTCAAAATCGCGTGGACGACAAAGCTCGGCGGATGTGATTGTTATTGTAGGGGACCCTGTTTTTTAATGTACCTCTTGCCGCGTAGCAAAATCCAAAATTTATATTTTTTCGCAAAATACTATACGATTAGGCGCTTGAAATAAACCGGTTCAGTTACGCGACCGCATCAGGGGTCATTTAAACTAGTCTTTCTCGACGAAACGGAGCTTGACACGTTCGGCCTGTAAATCCACTTGGAGTCAGATAATTTAGCGGGAAACGACAAACGGTTCAGCGAAACACACAACAGCGAAGCCCAAAATGGCGAGACTCAATACGGCGATTCTCAAAACAGCGAAGTCGGCGATTCCCAAAACTGCGAAGCCTCAGAACAGATTCTCAAAATGGTGAATTTTCAAAATAGTTACCTTTAGAATGGCAAAATAGAGATTGGGCGGGGTAGACGTTTTGGCACATGGCCTCTCCTTTCCGATCTGGCGGATGCTGGTTGTCACACATTTTGGCACCAATCGCCAGATTTCTGACATTATGGCATTATAGCATGCTTTGTCACGACTGTACAACTTTTTATTCCGGTTTGTTTATTATTAACATATATTCATGTTTTTTGTTTCTTTTTTCCCTTATTGACTTATCCCCCTTT
>CAWUHX010000001.1:2905218-3050783 GCA_963922205.1 Romanomermis culicivorax
AAGCAGTGGTATCAACGCAGAGTACTAGCAAAACTGTAAAGCGGGAAATGATCCCTACATTGCATTATCATAATATTGAAGTTAGTAGTGACTTGGACAAATGTGATATTTTCAAACAAATATTTTGCAACTGTCTTTACTGTTGATGATGGAAAAAGTCCTCCTTTTCCTGGTAAAGGATTTGAATATCTCAAGTCAGTTAACTTTGATTTCATGAAAGTTTTGTTGACACTGAAAAATCTAAAACCCACATTTTCCCTTGGACCTGATGGTCTGTGTGCCTACTTTCTGAAAAAGTTACACCTTGTTCTTGCCGAACCTCTTAGTATTATCTTTGAGGTTTCTTATAGGACTGGCACATTACCTGATTTATGGAAAACATCATACACTGTTCCAATCTTCAAAAAAGGGGACCGTGGCAAAGTTGAAAACTACAGGCCCATATCACTTTGTTGTGTACCATGCAAAATCATGGAAGGAATAATTAATAAGGATATTGTAGGTCATTTTGACAGATATGCCTTATTCAGTAGTAGGCAGTTTGGATTCAGAAAGAATAAATCATGTGTCCTACAACTTCTTGAATGTAAAACTAAGTGGGTTAAGAGGTTGGATGATCAAGTTCCTGTTGATGTTGTATACATTGATTTTAAGAAAGCATTTGATACTGTCTCACATTCAAAGCTCTACAAAAATTAAAAGGATATAAAATTGATAAATTCACAATGAATTGGATTTGTGACTTCCTTACAAATAGAACTCAATGTGTAAAACTAAGTAATACCATTTCTGCTCCAACTCCAATAATTAGTGGTGTTCCTCAAGGAAGTGTGTTAGGTCCAACATTGTTCCTGATATTTATAAATGATCTGAGTGATATAATTAAAAGTGATCTCTATCTATTTGCAGATGATGCTAAAATTTTTAATGATGCATGTAATACAGTATTAATCCAGGAAGATTTAAACAGTTTTCTATAATTGGTCTGAGGGATGGCAACTCAGTATGTCATTGCCTAAATGTGCAGTCTTACATTTGGGGAAAAATAATCCATCAAATCAATACAAAATTGGTGAATGTGATCTTGATGCTGTCACTGAAATGAAAGATCTTGGTGTTTATGTTGATGAAAAACTCAGTTTTGTTCCGCACTGTGATTACATGATCAAGAAGGCTTCTAGGGTATCAAATCTAATTTTTAAATGTTTCAACTCAAATATAAATGAATTGAAAATCAGGGCATTTAAAACTTATGTTCGCCCAATCCTTGAGTATGGTAGTCCTATTGGAATCCTTCTCAAAAAATCCTAATCAAAATTTTGTACACGATTACTTGAAAAAGATTTTTGTAATAGATATATTGATACGTGGAATATGTTACCTAGTCATGTTATATCTGCCGTTAATGTTCATGTATTTAAAAAACGATGCATTGCGTTTTTGAGCTTATATCCGCACGATACTAATCGTCTTTAAGCTCGTGATAATATTTTTTTCTTTATTCTTTTGTGAATGTATTTTTTTCTAATGACGAATAAACTATTTTCTATATACTTAAGTAATTGACTCGGCGACCGGCGCGAAGCGCCGAGAAAATTTTGCGTTTTCAGCCCCTAAAATGACTAAAAATCAAAGAAATTCAGCATTCGACTAGTCAAAAAACTTGTGCCAATTGGCACAAACGCCCAAAATTTTTTGTGCCATTCCAAATTTTTCTGTGCCAAAAACCATGTTTTGGCACAAAAAAACACTGTGATGGCATACCGCATAAAGAATTTTCAAAAAAAGGGGGGGGGGGAATTTTCGATTTTTTTTTAGAATTTACTGATTAAAAAGAAAATCAAAATCATTTAAAGACGACTTTTTTCATTTAGTTCATGTGTGCTTGGACTAGTGACTAAATTCTATGTTTGACGAAAAGTGTGCAAATATAATAATTCAATTTGGGAATTGTGATGAATAGGAAGTACAATGATATTGCTGAAAATTTTTTTCTAAAAACATTTAGGGGGGCGGGAATTCCCCCCTTCCCCCTCTAAATACGGGCCTGTGTGCAGTGATGGATAGCGTACCTGTAATTGGAGGGGGACCCCCAACTTGGCCAGCCATATAAGGTAAAGTGGGGGTGACTTTGATCAGAGTTACACGTCGACTCAAGCGATAGTTGAATAGTTTGTATTCCAGAACACATAGGTCTAAAAATACTACGCAGCGGAGAAAAGCAAAAGTAGATTCAGATTCAGCATTATTTTTCCGATCAGAAAATCTAATGTTTCGTGAGATAAAGTTCAGCAAAACGTAGTCTGATTCACGCCAAATGAGGGAACTCGCTCTGAAAAGTTTCGTAACTATTATCGCGGTGTTTAGGAATTTTTGACTACAGTAAACTATGATTCCCAAATGTACAAATTCCAGTGAAATTAAAATATCGCAACGCTATGTCGAAGACAAGTGATAATATGCGAGATTCACTATCGTACGCCGAAATCATATCTGTACTTGGGGAGGGGGTTGGGGGGGACCCCACCCCAACTTGGCCAACCATGTACTCAACATCACCCAACCCCCCCAGTTTGGAAAAAATTAAAAAAATTTGCAAAAAGTGTATGTTTTTTTGGCCTTTTTTAAATTTCGACTTTTTTCTACCACCCCCCCCCCCCCAAACTGGTCGGAGGTCTTACAGGTATGGCCGAAATTGGTTGCTTCTTTGCTGAGATATATGTAGCTAACCGAAAAATGTCTTATTTTACTATTACTGTAGCAACGGTATAACGAATTCTGATTTTTCCGCTGATGAATTTACGTGAGTTATGGCATTTGATAACTATTTGAGATCAGCAGGCCATTTTTACTGAGGTTGTCTACACAGCAAAAATGACCTGCTGATCTCAAATAGTTATCAAATGCCGTCATACCTGTAAGACCTCCGACCAGTTGGGGGGGGGGGGGGGGGTAAATCCGAATTTGGGGGGGGGGGGGGGGGGGTAGGAAAAAGTCGAAATTTTTCCCAAAAAAGGCCAAAAAACATACACTTTTTAGAAAATTTTTTTAATTTTCTCCAAACTGGGGTGAGGGGGGTTGGGGGGAAATGATTTTGGGTACAGGCTTGGCCAAGCTGGGGGGGGGGGTCCCCTCCAACCCTCCCAAGTACAGGTATGGGGGAGGGGGTCGAAAAAGGTCGAAATTTTTCCCAAAAAAGGCCAAAAAATACACTTTTTTGCAAATTTTTTTAATCTTTTCCAAATTGGGGGGGGGGGGGTCCCTCCCCAAGTACAGGTATGAATGCCGTACTCTGATCAAAGTCGCTCCTGACCTGATCAAAGTCAGCCCGCTTTACCTTACCCCCACCGCCCCCCCCAGTTTAGGAAAAATAAGAAAGAATTGGCAAAAAAGTGCCTTTTTTGGGAAAAATTTCGCGGTATGAACTTCCTGAACAATTCTAGAGTTATATTTAAATTTTCTCAGCATTTCATTTCTATTCGAGTTGTCGTGAACCAATTTATTGCACAGATCTTTCTTATCTCAATTCTCACTGACTTGGCTAGCTGAGGTTGGGCACGACTTCTACAAAAAATTAATGCGTCAAATTTAAACGTAGTTTAATTAAATATATTAGCTTGAAACCTTACAGCAGTTTTCAGTATATTTCTAGTACAAAAATTTTTTTGTGCCATTGGCACAAATGTCCGTGCACACAGAAGAACGCTGATGATGAGGCACTGTTTTTTTTTTCCACGAACTTTTTTCCACAAATGTGGAAAGGGGTCAAATTTTTTTTCCACATGTGGAAAAAATTTTTTTTTCGTCATAAAATCCGTTTTTTTGGCTTAAAAATGCTCACAGACGCTTTATCGCACTGTTTTTGAGCTTTTTCAAGCCTTCCGGTGTTTTTAGAGAAGTTAATTCATTAAAATTGGAGAAAAATTGAAATGTTCGCCTTAAAAGCCTAATCTACAAGCGTTGTTGAACAAGTTTTGTAGCAAACTATCCAAGAGCATAATTGACTTGAATTACACAAGAAATCAATGGTCAAGTCCTCTCTGATGACAAGTGAAAGCCCAAAAAAGATGGTACTTTCCGGCGCGTAGCGCCGGAAAATTTTTTGGGTATATTGACATTCTAGGATGCTGGAAAATCATTTTTCCGAACATTTATTTCAAGAATTAGATTCCAATTTAGTGTTCAAGAGTCGTAATTTCTAGAATTTTACTTGAAAAATTTTAAAATCTGTAATTTATTTGTAAACTCTCATGAACTTGGTCGAAAATATATGAGTAAGAAGAATATAAATTTCCGAAAGATATTTCCAAGAAGCTTTTGAATTGATTTTACGTTAGCAAAGAAATAATCGCATCATAAATCATAGAGACTTGACGTGTATTCATCTTTCTCAAAAGGAAAAAATGCGAATCTTCATTAAATATTATGATAAAATGTTGAAGATAACCAATTAAAACATGAGATACTACGTTTAAGATGATGAAAACTATTATAGGTTAAGTGATAAATGAAGGTAGACATGATAAAAGCCGCGCCTGAACTACTTAATGAATAATGATGATTATTAAAGTTATTACCGGCGCGAAGCGCCGGAAAATTTTGAGATTATGACCTTCTAAAATGCACCAAAATGCATCTTTTCAATATGAAAACCCCAAATTTTTCTTCCACATTTGTGGAAAGACCTCAAAAATTTTTTCCACATTCCAGATTTTTTTTCCACATTATAGTGCAAATGTGGAAAAAAAACAGTGTGATGAGGCAAAAACGGTACGGTATTTTGAGTGCTTCACCAATAAAATCCTTGAATATGCTAACACTGTAGCAAAAGTACTATCTTGCTCTTCAATGTATAATTCGCCGGCCAAGACAGACACCATTTCTTGTATTCAGTGGGTAAACAAAAGGGACAAGTAAAAGAGGAGACGCAAGAAACACTGATTAATAACCGCAACGTTTCAGATTTCACGCTAAAGGCTTATAGTTTCGGCTACCAGATCTTCGATCATTGACCAAGTTCTCGAATGGGATCCTTCGTCTAAAAATATGTAAAGCATATATTTGCATTTACTATTGCACCTAATGCTGATAATGACGACCCTTCCATAATCTATATTACATGGAATGCTTGTGATTTGAAAATATGTAAAAATCGTTAACGTCATCAGGTTTACTGAAAGCTTTAAGGCCCTGTCATACTTCACCACGCGGCGCCGGTTGTCCTATTCATACTAACAGGCGGCGCCGCGCGGTGGCTTGTCATACTTCGCCGTGCGGTACCGCCCAGCGCTGTACGGCGCCGCTTTTTTACTTTTGGATTTTGCTCTTCTCAAATAATGTGTATTGGTTCAGTTGAAACCTGATGGGGGCGCCGCGCAGCGCCGCAAAAATTACAAAAACCTATTCATACTTCAGAGGCGGTACCGCGCGGCGCCGCGCGACGCCGCTTTTTAGTATAAAGGCCCTGTCATACTTCACCGCGCGGTACCGCACGGCGCCGGTTGTTCTATTCATACTAAAAAGCGGCGCGGACCGGCGCCGCACGGTACCGAATTTGAAGTATGAATAGGTGGACGTTACGGCGGACAAAAAGGGGCGGGGGGCGTGTAATACGGGGCGATACGGGTAATAATAATCAACGGCTGCTTTGAGACGTCGACACAACAAAGGGGGAACGTGGCGAGTACAACAACGGCTTAACTGCTTCCGAATAAAAAGGATGCTCACTCGCAATACAAAAATGCTTGCAAATGAACCGGGCGCGGGGATTGAAAACTGAGAATTACAACAATAATAAAAATCACGCTTTGCTTCTCTTTAAATACGACGTTTTTGGCCACTCCCTGGGCGTCGGGGGAGGTCGTGCTTCTGTCCATCTTCTTCCGCCAATTGTCGCTTCCTGCTTTACTATTCATGCTTATTTAGTCACGCCCTTTAACGCTTTTCTAGTACAGCATGCTTTTCGTGTCTTGCTTGCTTCCTACAGTGGGCTTAGCCGGACCTTTGTGCTTCTGTGCATGCTTCCTGTATCTGTTTCTCTGAATACACATGTTTTGTGGGGCCATCGCTACCGTTGCACTTGAGACTACTGTCTGGCGGGGCTTTTACTTATTTTACTGTGTGCAGGTGTTGTTTACGATTTTTACAGGGGATTACGGTAGCCGTGGAATGTGTGGTTTAGTGTAGGTTCTAGGGGACAGCTGCCGTTTGTGCAAATTAATTGGGGCATCTTAATTGGGCTACCGGGGTTTGAATGGATCAAAATAAAGTACTTCACGTAATTTAAGAGGAATGTTTGGGTGTGAATCCCAGACACCCTTGAGACAATAAATTATGAAAATGAAATAATATTTAATAAATGTCTATCACATACAGTATGCTATATATTTACAGTACTGCATTAGCAGGTACGTTACATTTCCCTCCTTCCGGAGTTGAACATCCTCGTTCAAGGGTTTCGAGGGCGAGGAGGGGTAGGTGGCTTGTTCGATCCAGATTGGTGAATTTGATTAATGAGTTCGATTGCAGGAGTTCTGGGGGTATCAATATGGACAAGGACGTATTTCTGCTGTGTTTGTGCCCCACGACAATTAGCTAATTCTAAGAGAGCATGGCCAAATGACAGGGGGATGGTCTCATGTAAACGTCTATTGTGTGATGGCACTTCGAACGCATGTTCATTGGTAACATGATGCTTTGGAGAAGGGAAATATTTTCCAAGAATGAGAAAAGAGTAAAAGGCGCCTGCAATGACTACGGTAATAATGGCAAGGTTGATAATGATTTGCAGCGGTCCTTTGAGTAAATTATTTAATCCATCTGTGAGGCTTTGGGTGGTACTGGTTATTACATGTTCTATGCCTTGACCGGTGCCAGAGAGGGTATATCCGATTGCTTGGCCACTGCCTGAGATCATATTGTAAACTGTATCTGAGTTAAGGGACATTTGGGCAGTGTAGCATGTCTGGTTGATTTTATGGTTGTAAAAGACTTTAGATGCGTTTACTTGTTTACAGGGCCAGATTGTGAGGGCATCTCCTGTGGATTCTGCGATTATGTCCGTTCGCTGTAGGAATGCACGCGCCCCAAGGGTTGCATCAAGGTGCAAAATTTGCCATACTAGATCAAGGTGACGCTGTGCCTGTCTGCATAATTCACTCCAAACGTTTTTGAAATTTTGGATCTCGAATTCCTGGATTTTATCTGCTAGATAGTTTAGTTTTGTGTTAATTGGTTCAAAATCGTCAAAATCGTAGAGTGTAGTATGGGTTTCGTTGATTTTTGGGGTTAAAAATGTGTTACGATGTGGGGTGCTTTTGTCCAATTGTACAACAATGCCCTGTTCGGTTAGGACACTGTCTTGGATTTCTGGGCAGTTGGGGTTCGAAAAGAGTGTATTTTTGACGGAAAATGCACCTTGTAGCTCTTCTATGATCATGTGGGTTTGTGTCAGTTTTATGGGGTGTGTATTTTTGTATTCGAAAGGGCATAAGTTTTCGAATGCTGTTTCATTCCAGATAATGGACCCGTCAGCCGTTACACAATGGCCTGATGTCGGTTTGCATGACCCCAGGTCACCTAATGTACCTGTCATAGATTTTCCATTCCAGGATGCTATTTGTCCTATTTCTATGATGACATTAGTGACTGTTGTACAGTGGTCTGTACAACACCATGTGTATTCTACGCTTAGGGAGTTGTTTGTTGACCAATATCCTGGTTGAGTTTCATATAATTTTTGACTGTTGTGTTCTTTGTCTATAAGGATTGCCTTACAAACATGCGGGGTTAGATTTTGCATTTCAGTTTGGTCGAAAACAATACCTTTTGAACCAAAAAACCTGTATTAGTACAAATTTTCCGTTTGCGAACACTGCATTTGTATGCATCTGTTATGTGGGGTTTAGTGGAGGGGATATAGATTTTTCCAAATGTCTGTACTGGTTTGTCTACTGTGGAAGGGGGCATGCATGATACAAGTTTTGGTATGCTGACCGAGTGACCACTCAATGAAGTTCCACAGATCTGAAATTGGGCACTACACGATGTGGGGATTATTATACAAAGAAATATACAAAACATCGGCCAATACAATTTTTTAGTGGAGGCGGCGGGGCATTGTATTTTTTCACTCTGGCTGGTTTGGCATGGCCACTGTTGATGTTTTCTGATTCTGAGTTGAGGGGGTGGCTGGTTTGTAATCTGAACAGTCTGTAAAACTTTAGAAGTTGAGTCATGGGATGAGTTTTGGATTTGCTTACTTGTGGGGGTCGGTAGTAGTGTTTGGCGGGGGCGGAATCTATAAGGTTCAGGGGTGAGGCCGTGGAGGAGGGACAAAAGGTTACGGCCTGTTTTCAAAGGTGTATCGGGGGCGGTGGGCGATTTGGTGTCCTGTTTTCGGGGGATTTTGTAGTCTGCTGGGATGGTGGGCGACAATTTTTCCATTTGGTGGCTTCGGGCGTGGGGGGTGGTGACATGGCCCACCAATCGGGTAGGTCCAGGTCAAGGACGTACTCCTCCTGACTACGGCGGTGAGTGGTGGGCATTATAGTTCCTAAAGTAGTCTGAGGGCCGTTAGTTATGGGGGGTAAAGTTGAGTAGAATGCAGGGTCATCAATGTCCATTAGGGGTTGGGAAGCTTTTGAAGTATGAATAGGTTTTTGTAATTTTTGGGGCGCCGCGCGGCACCCCATCAGGTTTCAACTAAACCAATACACATTTTTTGAGAAGAGCAAAATCCAAAAGTAAAAAAGCGGCGCCGTAGGGCGCCGCGCGGTACCGCGCATGGAAGTATGACAAGCCACCGAGCGGTACCGAGTGGCGCCGCGCGGCGCCGCCTGTTAGTATGAATAGGACAACCGGCGCCGCGCGGTACCGCGCTGTGAAGTATGACAGGGCCTTTACAGCAAAATAGTTACCATGAGCGTAACCTTTGCACAATTTGGCTGCACCGTTTTTTCAAACTTTTCGACAATTTTTCTTTTGAATTAATCCGTTAAAAATAACCATTCTTTCTAGCGCCATTATATTCACACAATAATTACGTAATTCAACTTTGTGTCATATTTACTTTTAGTTTAGTGTAACAGCAAATAATATTTTTTCGTTTCACTTCATTTCAAACTGCAAGGGTTGCTGAAGATTATACCCCATTCATATTGAAATGATCAATGCAGGGAGATTGCAACCAAACCTTTATTTAAGAATATGAAGTCCAGTCTGTTTTTCTTGAAATGCTTCTAAACAATGAAAGTGGAAAGCAAGTAGTATTTCAGATTTTCTGGCAAACAATATATCATGTAGGGCTGCGAAATTTGTGAGCATACTGACCTAAGCTTTAACAATTTTTCGAGTGAAAAATTTCACAGTAAGAGCTCCATGTAAACGATTTTGACGACAGTACTGATTTGTGTCACTTTTCTATTTGGAAGCATTTTATAAAAAGCAGATTATAGTTGACTAATCAGTAAATATTCTCTCCATAATATAGAGTATTTGATGATCACTATGTTCAATCATTTCAAGATTATCGAATCGATATCCTGGTCTTAAGTCTGCGTTTCCAGAAACGCCGCCCGCTTCAACAACCATTCAAAAATGAATCAAGTATCGTTGAGCAGGTTCATAAAGCTACGGTCCTATGTTACATATGGTTTAGGGGAACCCCAGATAGGAAACGTTAATTGCTTTTTACTTTTATTTATCGGAAGTATTTCTAGAAAAAAAGATTATAGAATAAAAGAATCCAGAATAAACGTAAGACACTACGGCATTAAAATTAAATATTATATAAGTACATTATTTTTCTCTGGGCTGCTGCCATTTACTTACGGTTTGGAAACAGAATTTTCAGGTGAGCTATCGAAAATGTATGTAAAACATACAAAAAAGACGAAGTCGTACTTTTTACTAGCTCGTTGACTATACAACTTACATATGCAAGAGAAATGCTACAGTAATCTAATCTATGTTCAGACATACCATTTGAAATGACTTTATTGGCCCTCACAACAAAAAAATGTGTGAATAATTTTGAAGGCAGTGCAAGTCCCATTAATTCTGATACTCACGATTGTAAATTAAACTCAAGCTTGAAAAACATATATTAAATAGAAGAGAAAGGCTAAGACCACAGAAAAAATTACATGAGCTTCCTGTGGAAAACCTTTTAGTTCTTGATCTCTAGGTTCTGTTTGAAAATAACCGAGTAATTACTTGTTGTGTGGCTTCTTCTACCGCTTTCAGGAAAGTCGCCGTCGCGTCGTTAACTTTAATACTCGCCAAAAGAACGTCCTCTAATGCGAAATCTTTTATATTCATTTCTGTAGCCATATCTCCGCCCATACATTGATGGGTTGCTTCAAAGTTGGATACAGTTGCTTCAACACCCACCAGATCTGTTGACTTCTATAAAAAGGAAGCGCATGAATATTGAAGAAATTTTCTACGCCCTTTGAAGTGAGATTTTTCAACTTTCTGGTTACATTAATTACAATTTATTAAAGTTGATCTCGAAACATATATGCCTACACTTTCCGTCTCATCAGCAGAACTTGGCCCAAAAACCGGGTCGTTGCATTCGTCTCCACCGCCGGAACAATAATTGGCAGGGGAATTTGCTATAAATTTATGACAGTAATAGCAGCACGTGCTGAAAAACGGATGCCAAAACAACTGCAGTTTCGGACGACAACAGCATGGAATATAATAACTTGCGCAACGGGCATCCTGAAGTTTCAGATTTAATGGGCAAAGACAACGCGATAAACAATCGATACCCTGATCGGCCAGTTGAAGTCGGTCGCTACATATAATGCAATCTAAACTTTAACCAACTTATAGTGTAAATTTCAACGAAGTCTGTCGAAGAATTGAAAAGAAGACAGAGGTGACAGACCAATGACAAGACATTTTTGTCCGTGTATCAAAGTGCAGTTTTTTTGTTGCACAGGCTAATTTGTCTAATAAACCAACGATCACATAGCTTAATAGCTCATTTTAAATGATTGCACAGGAATATCTGTACAAATTCGAAAACCGTCGCTCTTTCTCCTGGGACACAAATGCACAATTCAAAATGTACAAATCCAACGCTCAATGCAGAATATTGTACAAATTGAGGGGTGAAGAAGCACATTGCACATTGGGCAAAGTGCAAAAGCACCGTTGTGTTTTCAAAAATAGATGCACTGAGCGGTAGAAATGCCCATCAAAAAATAAAATATTTTGCTAGGCTTTTAGGCCAACGTGAAATATATATTCTACTAACAAAAACAGCGAAGACTTAACATATGCTTATATTCACTCAAACTATAAGCCAATGAGCTCGCTTAAAAGCTAAAGGAGAGGCGGAGTCTTAGCTTGCTTCGGTCTCTGAACCTAGTGACCATTCAGTATTCATGAGAGCCATTTGTTGAAAAAACAAATGCCAAACAAGGCAAAGTAGGCGATAACAGCTATACTTAAATAATTCAAGCAGGTGGAAAAAAGCCCCCAAGTGGGGTCAGAGGTCGGACAAGCGAAACCAAGATCTAACGTACTTTGTGAAACAAAATTTTTATAAATACAGTATGGCCGACAAACAGGTGTAATTAAAAATTGTATTGTCTGATTCAAAAGGGGCGCCTACCATGGCCAAACCTGCAAGCATTACGACAACCCGCTGGTCGGTTCTTGTACCATGAGTCGTTCTGCTGAGAGTCGTCCCGGTATTTGTTCAGCAGTAACCAGGGTTTCCTAAACAAAGGAACCTGATTAGTACATAGGGGAAGGGAGCTGGGTATGTTAAGTCTTCACTGTTTTTGATTGGCCTAAAGGTCTAGCAAAATATTCTATTCTACTACACAAAAACACCTCGACTTAACATATGCGTGTTTGAAGCAAACAGAACAAATACTGTACCTTAGTACAAAAAACTGCCTCCGTAAAGGTCGCTCTTTTGTGAATGATTGTCTTATTATAAAAGCGAAAGAAGGTTTTTGAACTGGGTGACCAGTTGGCACTTTTAAAAATCTCTTTTGTTGTTAAGCCACTCGAAAATGCTTCAGATGATGCAGCAGAATGGACAGAATGCGCTTTGAACACAGAGGTGTCAATACCCCCCAGAAATAATACTCTGATGATTCAATGAGAGATAGTGGTAGAAGTGACCTCCTTGAATGGTTTTACATATGAGAGAAAAAGATGAGAGTTAATGGCCCTGATGTGTTTTGTAAAGGAAATATATTCCATTATATGCCAATATGGGCAAAGTAAGGGGTTAGAAAACTTATGTACAACGACCTCTAGAGGTAGCCCGAAATTCCGGGTTTTTGTCATATCAGTGGAAAGTTTACAAATCTCTGAAGATCTCTGGGGGCTACTCAAGGCCAAAAGCATAAGAACTTTGTATGTAAACAATTATCTGTATGTTTCTGAGCCTCTATCAGATAGGTCGATAGACTTGAGGAAATTGAGGACCATGCTGCATCCCATGTAGACATATAGCATGGTCTAGGGGGATCAGAACGAAAAATGCCCTTCAAGATTTGTGGCAGTAAGGGAGTATCTTTAAAATTCGGGTTAGTTTCTTTTAATACTGTACAAATAGCTGATCTAGCTCCAGATATGGTCTGGTATCTTAGGCCTTCTTTATGTAGAGCTGTTAAATAATTAGCCAAGTCGACTACAGTTGCCTAAATGGGATCAATTTCCCATTCATTGCACCAGTGAACCCATTTTCTGAGGGCCGAGTTATAATGTTTTTTTGGTACCAAGGGCCCATGACTGTAACAAGACATCAGCAGCTTCCTGCAAAAGGCCTCGGCTCTGCCAGGTTTCCCCCATATTTTCCACCCTGAAAGATGAAGGGTGCTGTTCTCAATCAGTGGATGCAATTTATCCTCTGAATTTGTCAAGATAGAGGAATTGTTGCAGAGAAAGAATGGAAATTCTGTGGCCAAAGACAGCAATGTTGGCCACCAAATTTGCATTGGCCAGATTGGAGCAATCAATACCATGTCAAATTCTTCCTGCATAACTTTCCTCAAGACTTTGCTCAGGAGACAGAAGGGGGGGAAGGCATAAAGTGCCCCATGGTTCTGCTAAGAGAAACTCAAGGCATCTATGCACAGAGCATCTGGATCTGATTTCCAAGAAACAAAACTATTTAGATGTTTGTTGTTCCTATCTGCAAAAAGATCTATGTTCAGTGGGCCCCATTTTTCATTTATCAGTGAAAAAATGGAAAGGCTAAGTTTCCAGTCGCTCCTATCTGCCTTAGCTCTGGAGGCTCGGTCAGCTTGCACATTTTCACATCCTGGAGGGTGTACCGGCTGGAGGGTTAGGTTACGGTTCAGGCATCATCTCCAAATTTCTATCGAAAGATTACAAAGAAAGCTGTTTTTCATTCCACCCATCTTGTTAAGGTAAGCTACAGCTGTAGAGTTATCTAGCATTAATGTTATCAAAACTTCATGCAAGTTTGGGGTGAAGATCTTTAATGCCAAAAATGCTACCAAAAGTTCTTTGCAATTAATATGCACGCCTTTTTCATTCTCATTCCATAGGCTGGACGAACTTTTGCCATTACAGTAGGCACCCCAGCCAGTATTAAATGAATCAGAAAAAACAGAGATAGCACTTTTCTCTGGAAGTATATTTTTTCCGTTCCAACATGACAGTTGTCTGGACCATAGGCCTAGTTCATTCTTCGCTCCAGTGGACAGAACAACGGGCGCATCATATGACCCATGAAATTTGAGCGCCTCAATCCGACAAATTTGAAGATGCCTACTATATAAATATGCTTGAATAATAGCCTGGCTGACTGAAGTTATGGTTCCCAGCAAGTGGGCTAGGTCCCTGGCAATGAAAAAATATGCATTAGCAAGAACTCTGCATTTATTTATGATTGACATGCTTTTGTTATCAGAAATGCTAAACAACAATGTAACTGAGTCCATTACGAGGCTGAGGAAAGATATTTTCTGGACAGGCACTGTCTTGGATTTCTCTTCGTTTATGATGGACCCCTAATTTTTTAGGATATATGAAACTCAGGCCATATCATTTTTCAGGCCTATCACAGTTTGGTTCATCAGGAACATATCATCTAGATATATAATGATTCACAGGCCCATCTGTCAGACCAGAGAAGCTAAAGGTTTAAGCATTTTTGTAAAAACACGAGGGGCCGAGGCCAGTCCAAATGGTAGACAATTAAAATGAAAACAATGCCCTGACCATTCGAAAGATAAGAACTTTCTGTGTTTCTTGGCTATAGGAATAGCAAAATAAGCGTCTTTTAGATCAATTTTTGTGAAAAAATCACCTGGTTGCAACAGATCTTTTAGCATTGAAATGCTTTCCGTTTTGAAATGTTCACGAATAATGAACTGATTCAAGGGTCCGAGGTTGACATATTCGTGGGTCATTTGATTTGAATATATAGTCCTTGCCTGACTCCTGACCAGCATTGGTTCCTCACCATGTATCAGGAGCCCTGCAAGTTACTCAAATTTTATCAATTAATAGTAATATCAGTTTACTTGCCTTGCATAAATTCAAATGTCCAATGGTTCAGTGGTTATACCATCAGGCATTACTTTTCTTTTTATGTATAAGTAGGGTAGACCTTGCTTTTCCTGGCAATATGTCCAAATCCTGTTGTCAGGTTGCATTTTAAAACCAATCTGTGTTCCTCCATGTTCCACTTTGGTTTCAAGAACATTCTTATAAGTATCAAGGCTGAACTTATTCAACTTTTTCATTAAACCTTTGCTACTGACTTTTTGCTGGCCAGTAACCTTGTCAACAGCCATGTATGTTTTGGCTGCCAAACAGCATATAGCTGTTCCTTCATATCCCACTTTCAACAGACCAGGTGTTCTTTTGGTCTCTTTTGACATAACAAACCAGTTTGGACCAATTCTCTCAAATTCATCCCTGAGCTCTGGTTTTATCAATTCAACAAGACTAGTTGCTGACAGAGCGAAATATATACTGTCAGTGTCTGTTTGCATGCATTGATTATTAGCTGGATCAATATACTTTTGTAAGACATCATAAAAAAATTCCAGCATTCTAATTTTTGCCCAGTTATAGACAGGCAGGCCAACAACTATTGGCAAGTCCATTTTAATTTCCCTTTTTCTCATGTCCACTTCATAGCAGTTATGAGCAATATACTTTACTTTTTTAATAAAAGGACTTATGCTTGCTTCAGCAGGTTTCTCATAATCTGCATAAAACACATCAACATGTTGTTCTTTATTTGTCAGTGTTTTTCCATACCCAGTGTTGCCCAAAAGTTTGAAAGTGTCAGCTACCATTGAAAGTTCAGGCTGGTCATCCCCATCTCTCCTATGTTTTGTTACCTTGTCCTTGAATGATTCAAAGGGTGAAGATTTGTCATACTGTACTACTTCATGAACTTTTTTCAGTATAAGACCATGATTAATCAAAAATCTTATCATTTCTGTGGACAAAAATATCTCTCTCCCAAAATAACTACTAATTAAGCACTTTCTTGGTTGCTTCAGTTGATCTGTACTTTTAGTATATTCTCTCATAAAGTTTCCAATATCATTCCAAGAAACTACAGCATGCTTAATAATGGGAGGAAAGTCAGCATATTTTTCTTTCAGGCAATCTGGGGTATAAATGTCAACTTTGGCAAACCCAAAAACAGAACCATCAAAATAGAATTAACCATGTCCATTTTTTTAACCCAATTTTTATACTGAAATTTTCTAGGTTGATTGACTTTTGTTATGTAGACCTCCCTGAGGGAATGCCACTCACATTCCTAAATTGTAACTAGTTTATAGCCCATACCTTTAATATCACTTTCCATTTCAAGACGTTTCCAATTGTTCTCATCAGGATCTTGTTTTCTCTTGAGTGACCCATGAAGATAGATGTGTGAATGCCAAAAACAGCCATAAAATTCTTAGACTGTTTTGCTTTCATGGCTATACCCACCCACGAACCAACTTCTTTTACCCAATAATTTTTCACCCATGTTTCCTTGATGTTGTATAAAAAATCCAGACTTCCAAGCTTCATATTCCTCCCATTCAACAGCAATCGGCTTCAAAGAACTTTTTCTTTGAAATTTTTCTTTTTCCTTCAAGACCCAATGATCAAAATATCCTTTGGGGGTAGACATTAATTGAGCCCAAAGGTACAATGCATTAACGTCAAGTCCAATAACAGCCTTAACTTTTTTCAGGGGATTATTTCTTATACATGTTTCATTTTTTGTGGCTAATCTGTTCATAACAATGGAAAGGCCCCCAGTCATGCTCCACCTCAGATCATAGTACAGGGCCATCTTGGTCTAGTGGTTATCGCCTCTGACTGCTAGTCTCAAGAACCAGGTTCGATTCTGGGTGTAACCCAAAATTGAATTTCTGGTAGCTGGCCCAGGCAGACACAGCCTTTCATCCTCTCAGGGTAGATAAATTGTGTAGGCCAGCTTGGAATGCTGCTTGCCAGGGTCCACTCTGCCCAGTTAGCATGTTGGCCATAGTGCGGCGAGTGAGGAGGTGGGCCTATTCCATTATGAGGTAGGTAGCCGATCAAGTCCTGCTTGTCAGGCAGACACCAGCCTGTGGAATGTTGCCTCCACTAGGCGGTAAAAAGCACCCGAAGAGCGCCTCTCATACAAGGTGGGCACTTGTATGACCATATAGTTCTGTAAAGCCTGCCTTTCCAGCTATAGGAAAATGGGTAGGTGTACCCACAAAAATTTTAAAAAAAAGATCATAGTACAGATCTTATGTCTGATCTGTAAACAAAGCAAACCTTGTATTGGGTATACTCATGAATAAGCACCATTCTGTAACCCCAGGCAAAGACATTGCTTCCCTGAAGATATCAATTCCAAACTGCATCCAGTGAAGCTGGGACATATTTTGGGCTGCCTCAAGAAAAGGTACATCTCTTTTGTTGTAAAAGGCCAAATATTCCATGAGATTTTTCATGTTGAACTCATTCCAGTACTTTAGGCATTGCTCATATTCTACACTAGAAAAAGTCTGATTTTTCAATTTACTGTAAAATTTTTCTATTGGAAGAAGTTTTGTCTCAAAAAGTTTATCAAATGAATCTAGGTATTCATAAGGAAAATTTGCCTTAATAAGTAATGCCCCATAAGCCTTCATGAACCCATCCAAACTAAATCCAGGGGCAAGGTAATGTGTAACATCCAAGAATTTCAGTGTATCAGTGGTTAAACAAAGGTAAGAACCAGCTCTTAAAATTGCCTTGGGCCATGTCTTATTCGGGTTGTTTGTTGAGGTGGGCTCAGGTGCACGTGTTCAGCTTCCGGCGTCGGTGCGCAGGCGGTTGGACGCGGCGAAAAGTGGCGAGAAAAGAATGATAAATTTGCATAGGTTATTTCTGCCACTGTTTCGCGTTTTTGCTGTCTTTTTATCAGTGTTAAAAAAGACTTATTTTATGGAGCGTCGCCGCCATCGTCTTTATTATAAGATTTTTGTTTATTATTTTATATTGGCGTCGCCCTTCGTCACCCAATACAACTTGAACCTGTAAGTTGTTTTGTTTTGTGAGCGTAGAGGTTGGAGTTTTTAAGGATAGGAGTGGAGACTTGGGTAGGAGCTCCTGAGGTACGTGCCAAGGTGTTCTGCCTGAGGTTTAGTGAAAGTTCTGGCGAGTATCTGGTGAAACGTCTGGGAGAGTTTTGTGGTTGTTGTTGTTGTTGTTAGCCTGTGGTCAGAACTGTTGCTTAATTGTGACCCCACAGCAGCCTAACAAGTGGTGGACTCTTAACGCCTCTCACGACGGATAACCGGAGAACCACCAGAAAAATAACTAAACCTCCTGGGTTTTATTTGCAGTCACATACCGGAAAAGTTAAAAAGATGAGTATTCCGGTAGGAAAAATGTTGAGGACTCCTCCTAGGTCACATGAACCTAGCGTTTCGAATTTGGACTCTGCTGAAGAACACGCAGCGGTAGAAAAGGTTCAAGCACAGGCGCCTGAGACTGAAGGAAGGAGAGAGAGTGGAATTGCCGAAATGGCAAGAGTTGAAGAGGAGTTGAGGAGAAGTGGTTTTGAGATGGCTAGGAGAGCCGAGATTGAAACTACTGTAAGTGGTAGTGTCAGAGGTCAGCAGACCTTTGAGAAGGAGAGACTGACGTCGCCCTCGAAGTTGGTCCATCCGATGGCCGAAACGCTGGAGGAGATTAGACGGAAATCGAAACCGGCGTGGAGGTCGAACATGATGGACATGAACTACGACGAATATTACGAGGACGTGCCAGCTGATTTATACGACGACAAGTATTCGAGGCGATACGACCCCGAAATGGCGAATTTTATTCGGCGAGAGGAGCAAAGGGATCGAGTCGATCCCAAGGACGTATGAATTAACGCGCTGGAGAAGAAGGTCGAGTTATTGATCAAAGTAATTGAAAGCGCGCAGGTCAAGGAAAAAGAAACGGAGGATGATCAACGGAGGAAGATAGGTGAGTCTTCTTACCTTGAGAATAGAGTTGAGAGAGTAACTGAACCTAAGAGAGAGGTTCATTCAGAAGTTTATGTAAGGTCTCAAGAGGACAGAGACAGATATTCGGCTAGAGATAGAGGTTGGACTGAGGAGCCGCAGAGTTCGAGGAATGCTGAACAAGCACAATTGAATGCCTACGGTTACTCAGAGAATAGGAGGTCGAGGGAAAGGAAGGTGACTATTTGCGACGAATCGTCCCAGGGAGAGGATAGGTTTTCTCGTCCTACTCCCTGGAGCGATACCGCAAATAGAGCTGACCTTAGCCCTGAGAGAAGAAGAAAGAGAAAGTCAAAGAGTCGAAAGAGATCTCACAGATCTAGAGCTAGAAGTAGACATTACTCGGATAGTGATAATAGCAGTTCATCTACGTCGAACTCTAGCTCAAGTGTTGAAGTTGATGTGAGAGATGTGGTAAAGGCCTTGAAACATAGACCTTTACATGATAGTATAAAGCCGACGGAGGCTTTGAAGTTTTTTACTGATCTGGAAAGTGAATTTCTGGAGAATACGGCTGATAAAGTGAAAAAGGAGTGTTTGAGAAGGTTGTCTCAGAACACGGCGAGGAGGATAGCGAGAACATCCTCAAGTTATACAGAAGCGCGGAGGAATATTTTAAAGTATCTCGCGCCGACTTATGATTTGACGATGTTGAAAAGAGAGTTGTTTAATATGAAACAGGAAGAAGGCGAGTCAGCCTTAGAGTTTTTAAAGAGATTGAGTAATCATGTGGATCTGGTCTATGCAGATCAGAGTGATCAAATAAGGCAAGAGAATATTATTAATGCCTTCATTTATAAAAGTAGTCCGTTGTATCAGACGGAGTTGCAGGATGTATTGCCATCGATGAAAACTTGGCAAGACCTTGCATACGCCGTAACTCAAATTGATAAGAAATATAAGAATGTGTTTACTACTTTTGGAGCCAAAGATAAACCGATTGTAGTGAATCAAGTTGTAGCTACGGAGGAGATGTGCCCGGAAATTGCTTTTGTCGGGAATGCTCCGTATGGAAGTACTAAAAAGTATAACCAAACGAAGTCAAGACCACAAAATCAGTTGCAAAAGGCAGTGGAAGAGGAGAGAAGTGAGGAGAATGCGGAAGAGATGCTACCTGGTCCTTCGCCTCGTGATGTCAAAAAGTCTAACGAGGAGCAGGCCAAGGAGTCTTTTCTAGCTATTCTCTCAAAGGAGTGGCTACAATTGGTTCAGAAAGTAGACAAATTACAAGTTACTCAGAGTGAAGCCTTAAAAGAGTTGACTACTGTGAAGGCTGCGTCTGCTGAAAAGCAGAAGCAGTTGAAGCAGCAGAAACCCTATTGCATTTATCATAAGAATAATACGCATGCTACGGAGGAGTGTAAGACATTAGCATACCGGCGTCAGCAACAGCAACGCGGTGGATTTAACCGTGGCATGCCTAATCAGTATTATGGTGGTGATAGGAATGCTTCATATAGAGGAAGTTTTAGAGGTAGAGGTGGACCTCAATTTGGATTTAGAGGAAGAGGAAGAGGTGCCTATTATGTAGGATTCCCCGAAGAAGATCAAATGTACGGGTATGACCCAGAATTTGAGAGATACAGGGAATTCTGCAGACTTAGGGAACAAGGCATCCAGTTGCAGAGACAGCCTCAGTTGATGTTACCTGCACCAACTAGTCAACCCGCTATTCAGGGTAGTACTGTCCAGGATCAGTCTGGATCATTTGTTCCGAACCAGTCGCAACCTAGTTCGCATAACGTAATGGTGACAAGCTGTACGGATGTGGATGATGAAAGCGAAAAGAGTAGAAACAAATCTTCTAGTTTGGTTCTCGGAAGTATTATTCACCTGGATAAGGTGACACCTCTAGAGAAAGTGAAAGAAAGAGATTTGGCTCATGTGAAATATGGAAGAAAAGCAACGGACATGGAGAGAAGGTTGTTGGAAAATTATCCGAAAACGGTTCCGTTCTATATAAATGTGGTTATTAAAGAAACGGCTACCAGAGCTTTAATTGATACAGGAGCTCAGTGTACGGTCATGTCTTCTAAGCTCCTGAAAAGGGCATTAGACGTTGATTATACAGTGTACCCTCGTATCCTTAAAGTGACTGTAGCTGATGGAAAAGTTGTGCATGCCTATGGGTATGTACCAGTTTGTATGAAGACTGAATTCGGAAGTTTCCCAGTCAATGCTATAGTGTTGCCAGATGCAGGTGAGGACCTGATCTTGGGCACAGATTTTTTAGCACACCCAGATTTAGGTGTGGTGATTGATTTCAAAAGAAATGCCATGACGATACAAGGCATTGAGAGAAAGATTGACGTAGTTCAAGTTCCTTCTGTAACTACTGTGCAAACGGTAATGGAAGAAGTAACTAAAGTCAGTGTGGCGTCGACTGATTGCATAAATCAAATTGTTTATCCAAAAGTTTGTCTGCTAAAGACAACTGTTGCAATTGTTGCATGTAGTAAAACCTACATTCCATATGGAACAGATGTTTTGATGAAGGCAAAACTTTGGGATCAACATGGAGATGCCACGTTGAACGGAATTATTGTCGAATCAAAGGATTCTGAAAGGAAGTTCAGAATGGAGAAAGCGGTTGTAGACGGATCACAGGAAGAGTTTGTAGTACTAATCTCCAATACCACAGGTTCTGGATGTCGGTTTGAGAGAGATCAAATCATTGGCTACACAGAATCTATGCTTATTGAAGATGACGATACGTACAAGAAAGTGAAGGAAATGAAAAAGGTAAAGGAGGAAGAGGAATATCAGACCTGTATGGTAAAGGAAGGAATGCCTGCATTATCAAAAGCTGATTCTGTAGAGTTCTATACTTCACTATGCAAGATGATATCGAAGGCAAAAATATCGGAAGAGAAGAAAACGGAAGCTATAGAGTCTTTGTTGAAGTACAGAGATGTCTTTAGTTTGCCTGGTGATCCGGCTACTACAACCCCAGCTCTGACATGCAAGATAGATACAGGAGATGCAAGACCTGTAGCAAAGCGATATTACAGAGCTTCAATTAATAGTCGGCCAGGAGTAAGGCGACACATAAAGGAGATGTTGGATCAAGGAGTGATCGAGCCCTCGAAGTCACCGTGGGCTGCACCCTTGTTTCTAGTTGGAAAGAAAGATGGAACTACGAGACCCGTAGTGGATTTTAGAGGTATAAACGAAGTGACCAAGGATGATAAATATCCCATCCCGAGAATGGATGACTATTTAGACTGCCTTGGAAGAGCGAAGTTTTATACGACTCTAGATTTGAAGTCGGGATATTGGCAGGTCCCGATGGAGGAGGAGAGCAAGGAGAAAACGGCTTTTATATGCCAAGAGGGCTTATTTCAGTTTAAAGTGATGCCGTTTGGGTTGAAGAATGCACCTGCTGAATTCCAAAGGATGATGGAGAGAATCCTTGGGGATTTGGTATGGAAAATTTGCCTAGTGTATATAGATGATATTATCATCTTCTCGAATACGTTCGAGGAACACTTAGAGAATTTGAAAATGGTGCTAGAAGCGTTGAGGAAGGCGAAGTTGACTCTTAAGCCAGAGAAATGTGAATTTCTTCCCGAGAAGGTGCACTTTTTAGGACACATCTTGGACGCGAATGGAATTTCTCCGGATCCTAAGAAGGTCAAGGCGATAACGGAATTTCCATTCCCGGATTCTGTTAAGAAAATGCAAAGATTCCTGGGTATGCTACAATGGTGTAAGAAATTTATACCAGACCTAGCAGCACTAGCTGAACCTTTGTACAAATTAACAGGCAAGAAGGGAACATGGAATGTGACGGAGTTACATTACACAACTTTTGAGAAGCTCAAAGTAGCATTGACCTCAGTACCTTTCTTAAGACATCCAATTTTAGATGGATCTGCACGATTCATTCTTCAAACGGATGCCAGTGGAATTGCATTGGGAGCAGTGTTATGTCAAGAGACTGACTCGGAACGTTGGGTAGTTGCCTACAATAGTCGGATATTGCGGGCGGAAGAGAGGAAATGGTGCGCCACCGAAAGAGAATGCTTAGCTGTGGTTTACGGCCTTAAAATCTATAAACATTATCTTTTGGGCCAAAAGGTCAGGATTCAAACTGACCACAAACCATTATTATCAATGAGGGTCAATACACAGACTAATGACAAACTCAAGAGGTGGTACGCATTCATTTGCCAGTTTAATCACAAGTTGGAGTACGTGCCTGGCAGGCAAAATGCCATGGCAGATTTCCTCTCAAGGAAGGAGGAACCGGATGAGCAGAAAGAGAAGTTGCCACCAAAATGGGAGCTTATCTTTCAGAAGGAAGATGTGAGAACTCTTACTGAAGACGAAGTCCTTAACCAAAACCACAAAGTTTTAGTGAAACAACTTCGGGAACTCAGAGGAGATGAAGTGGATGAGGCTGTAGGAGTCTTCACTCCGGTGAAGATGGCCACAGCTTCAGTGGCTTCAAAGTATAGTGTTAGTGATGAAACTCAACTTAATATTTCTCCAGAATTTGATAATTATCGAACGCCTGAGAAATATGAAATTGAGGCGGTAGTCACTAGACAAATGGCAAAAAACTTGCAGCAGGAGGAAAAAGGACATCCTCCTGGGCAAGCAAAACCTAAAGAAGAGGTGAAAAGAATTTTTGAACCAAAGGAGAAGGAGTTTGAAGAAGCCCCAGAGATTGAAGATGGTAGACCGAAAGGGCTTATCTCAAACGCCTTGATGTCAAAGTTGCAAGGAAAGGATAAAGATCTAAAAGTGATCTTCGAGAAACTAGGTGCTAGTAGTAGCACTAAGTCTCAAAGTAACTTTTATATCGATCAAGGGATACTATATAGAGAGACTTTTGGCGAGGCAGAGGATCAAGTTGTTGTCCCCTCTGTTCTCAAAAAAGTTGTCCTGCATCAGTATCATGGAGCAGTGATGATGACGCATCAAGGGTTTAAGAGAACCCTTGCCATTATTAAGAAGCGGTTCTGGTGGCCGAGCATCGAGAAGGATGTTCGGAGCTGGATCAGCTTTTGTCCGATATGTCAAATTGCGACTCCAGGAAAGGCTACAATTCCGCCATTGAATCCAATCATTCCTAGAGGACCATTTGACATAGTCTCTGTAGACATTGTGGGAATATCTCCCATGAGCGAGAAAAGACAGTATGTGATAGTATTTCAAGATTACTTTACAAAATGGGTGGAAGCAGAAATGATCCCGGATCAATCTGCTGTAACCATTGTGGACAGTTTTCTTCGAAATATTGTCTTCAGGCATGGAACCCCAGTAAAATTGTTGAGTGATAACGGTTCATGCTTTACAGCTGATTTGATGACATCAGTCTGTAAATTGTTGGAGTGTCAGAAGATTTTCACAACTGCCTACCATCCACAAGGAAATGGAATGGTTGAAAGGTTTAACCAAACCTTGATCAAGCAGTTGCGAAAAGTTGCTATAGAGGATTCAGATAAGTGGGACAGATATTTGCAATCTGTCGTTTTTGCATACAATGCCACACCTCATACCTCAACGAGATGTTCCCCATTTGCCTTATTGAGAGGTCATGAGGCTAATTTTGGCATTAGTATTGGTGTTGCTAGAAATATAGTTCTGCCGATGAACTATGAGGCTTATAAGCATATACTAACCGAAAGCTTAGTAGAAACTTATGAGACCATTGCTGAGAATATCAGGAAGGCTGCGGAGAGCAGTAAAAAGTTTTTTGACCGTAAAGCAAAAGCTCATGATTATTCCGTCAATGATTGGGTTTTGCTGAAAGTCGATAAACAGAAAAAACTGGGTCTGCCGTGGCAAGGACCGTATGTTGTTACTGATAATAGTAGATTATCAGAGAATGTGCTTGAAATCGCTCACTGGAGAGAGCCGCTGAAAAAGCAGGTGGTATCCGTGAGCAGGTTAAAGCACTTTCGCTACGAGACCGGCAGATGGCTGCAGTCTAACGACGTGTCATCTAAGGACACGCAGTTTACTGTAGATTCAAAAATTAGTAATTACAAACTGCCGTAGCGCGTAGCGCTGTGTTTTGTGTGTGTGTGCGTATGAATACCCCCCCATATTTTTTCGTCCCCAATTGTGCATTTAAGTACAAATTGTAATTAATTGTAATTATTTATGTATTTATCGTGTATTTATTGTGTATTTTTAAATTTTTCTCGCGTAAATCTTTAAATTTTCAAAAATTCTTGGTAAAAAACCACTCTTCGCAAAAACCTAAAATTTTTAAAACTTTTTTCGCGGCCAAAAATTTTAAACTTTCCCGAGTCCGATTAATTTCGGAGGAAATAGTTAATTGTTGCCCCCCAATTCTGTGAATATTGGAAGAATTGGGAAAACCGCTGAGTTTTAGAGTGAAAATAGACAAAAAGTAGCGAAAGCGGAAAATTTGTCGATTTTTCAGCTCTTATAAAAAATTATTAAAAAATTTTGCAAAAATTGATAGCGCCGAATTATTAGAATTCGAAAAAGAAGCGGAAGGAATGTCCAGGCCCCCCAATGGACGCCGGACGAAACAGTATTTGGTCACGGACCCCCACGTGACCTACGGACAGCCGCAGGTGCGGCAGAACAATCGGTATTTTTTAGTCGATGGTAAGCGACCTAACTTTTTAAACTTAGTTAATTTAAAAATTAATTCGGCAAAGCAGGATGTCATAGCCCACGGGTGTCTAGACGAAGGCCTAGACAATTGTAAAAGTTTAGTGGGAACATAATTGTTCTGTCAACTTGAAAAAGTGTGGCAAAGCTGCCCGTAGCGCAAAAATTTGGACTTTTTGCGAAACTACATTATTCCTCTACACACATAGCGAGTTGAATAAATTCGTCTATGTGATGGGGAAGAAGTGGAGTGTAGCAACTAGTCGACTAGGGGTAGATAATTTCAAAATTATTTAAATTTTAAAATTCCATCTTAATTTAATTTTCTACAAATTTCCACATTTTGGGCAAATTAGTAAATATATTTTCAAATTTCTTCTTGGAAATTCTTAATCTATTAGTTGGATAGGCCGTTTTGGGCGTTGGATTGAGACGGCATGCAGTCGATTGATGGAAGACGCAGGTGGTCTGTGCGTGTACTCCCGTATAAGGTAGAAGTCGGGGCCCCACTTGTGTTTAACTATCTGCCAACACTAACCCAATATATGTTTGGTACCTTATTTTCCCCTGCTTGCAATTTTCTTTTCTTCTTTCCTATTTGTGCTTACTATCTGTGGTGAAGGTAGAATTTAACCGATGTTTGTCCGCTTTGGGAAAAATTTTCATTAAAAAGTTGTAAACATTTCGCCTGAATTTTTTAGACTACAATGTCAAGCGCATTGTTAGAGTCGGCGAATTGGAACGATGGTTTGCAACGACGTTCGGAAGATTTCCGTTGGAACTGACAGAACCGAAATTGGTCGAGGTAGGTAAGGTGGCTGAGATGGTCGAAACCTTGAAAGACAGTAGGTTTCGAGGACAGCCAGTTATCGGTTTTGATACCGAAAAAGTTACTCAAGAGTATGTGACTAAGGTTTTCGCGACTTCTGGGGTTGATAACCCAAAAGGGAAGGAGTTCGCGAGAGTCATTAGCTTCTCGACGGTGACTGGAGACACCTTTGTTGTAGATACTACGACAATCATGCCGAAGGAATGGACGCTCATTCATGAGCTCTTAGATTCGGACACGCTTCTCGTTGGATACAACTTGGTTACAGATCTGGTTGCCGTCTGGAATGTTAATGGCGCAGGCAGAAATCACCAGGATGTTGATCTGACAGCAGAGATCAAGTATAGAATTGCATCTTCGTATGGCCGTTACTATGACGTAGCCAAGGTAGGGGATCAATTGAACGGAAGATTTTTGGCAATGTCCAGAAAGTTGGGACTTTGCCCAGAGACATTTAAGCTGAAAGGGTTGTTCACGGAGCTGTATCTGGCGGATGTTGGTTATTTCCAAATCGATTTCCGTCAGAGAGCGCAACGTGAACGATTCTGTAGGCATACGTTGACGCAGTTTGAAATCAGGTATTCAGCACTGGACGCCTACTACTCATTGTTGGTTTTCTTAGCGTTTTTCCACTATGAGTTAGCTATGGAAGTCGAGGTCGGATTCCAGTATTTTCCGCATGATTTGATGAAAGCGGATCAAATCCAGATAATGGCGTACAGGTTGTACAGGTTTTTTAATATGATACATGGAGAGAATTTTCCGCAGACTTTTTGTGGAAGTCCGGAAGTAGAGGAGCCGCAGTCGTCGGCTATTTACCACGTAATGAGACAGGAAGCGTATGCCCGTATGGCTGCCCAAATGGACACCTCATTTGGAGGCTATGTGGAGTACAGTTTCCCTCATTACGAGGCAAATCCGAAGAGAGGAAGAGACGTGAGTATACCTAAAGGAATTCATCCTGATTATACCGTTAAAGAAAAAAGTAAGAATGTAGACGGTAACGATACGGTAAGTGAGGATGAAGAGTTCGAAGAAGCTTTGTCGGAAAAGCAAATTAGAACTCGAATAATGAACAAGGTGGTAGATATGGTTAATCGAGGGAAGAGTTTCAGTAGACTCGATGAACCAGTATCTATGGTTTTATACGAGAATTATCTAAGGTATAGAAAAGAAACGAAGCAGTTATTGGAGATACCATGTCTGGAAGTTGATTACCACGAGTATGAACCGGTCAGAATTTCGAACGGTAAAGACTCGTATGTAAGGCAACACTGGAGTATGGATATCACTCCTTATTCTGAAATATTGATCGAGGACAATTTTAAGAATTTGGAGTCAGTGTGTAATAAAGTTCCGCTCACGTTTCATTTGTTTTGGCCAGCTTGCAGAGAGGAAGCGGAGGAGTACCTTACCTCTCTCCTTGACCACAACTATTTGAGATCCTTTAGCCCTGAGGGAAAGGAACAACTCTTGAAGATGTTGTGGAGGGGAGATAGGTATGGTCAGTACTTATCATTTTTGAATAGTCTTCCAGTAACAGAGGTACATACGCCAACCAAGGGCGATTCTATTACATGTTGGGGAAATCGTTTCGGATTTCTGCCGATCCGATTTTGGCCCAAGACAAAGTCATGGGAGCAAAGACCGGAAGATAAAAGGAAGCATTTGGCGGAGTGTCCGCAGTACAAAGATAATCCGTACTGCTATCAGAGGTTTTACTTCCGCCAGATAGCTGTTAGAGTTCCAGGTTTGCGATACCTAATAGATATGAGTGAGGACGCAACGAAGGAGAACCAGAAAAAGAGCGTCTTAGCGTATCAACCGGAATACGTTCCAGGTTACGAGCCGCCATTTTTCGAGCCGATATTGCCGTCCGATGCTCCAGGTTTTACGATTACCCATATTGGCGATAAGGTTGTAGTGACGCCAACAGGTAAGCAGCCAGCAGTGCCGGTTACAGGCACTGAGGTAAGCACAACGGTGAGTCAACAACCTGGAGTTGATATGAGTAGTTTGGGTCAGGTGCAGGGGATGCAGGCTGAGCCTGTTGCGGCGAAAGCACAGCTACAGGTGATACCTGCAGACCTCAACACCCCCATAGACTTGAATCAGGTAGGAGACCATTTAGAAGTGGACAATGAGGTCACTGTTGAATCGTTGATACAGCCTGATCAAGAAACACAGGTAACTTCATTACTAGATCAGACAGAGACTTTACTTTCTGGAATGGATGTCAGGGCAGAGCCGATGTTGGATGAAAGCAATCTGATAACGATTGCTGCAAGTCCAGCAATAGAGGAAATTGAAGCGAGGCTCAGGGAGCAAGCTGAAAAGGAAATCGAGAGACAGAAAGAGATTTTTACTAAGCAGCTTGCGGAGCAGAAAGCGAGATTAGATCAGCAGCAGAAGCAGCTGGAACTAGTATTGGCTGGTTTTACGGCGCAGCCGACGCCTTTGGCAGCGCCTACAGTCGTGCAAGCTCCAGCCAAGCCGCCTACTGCTTATCATATCCCGAAATTGCCGGTGCAACCTTCTAGTACGCAGGTCATCCAACGTGCGGTCAGCAAGGTTACGCCGACAGTTCAAGTAGCACCCAGAGATCCAAGTATGGACGGTGGTATACCAGGTATGTATACTGCCGAAGAGGTTAGAAAGTTCAGAGCAGAAGGTCGTACAGACGAACAAATTAAAAGACTAGGAAGACGAAAGTTAGCCCGAAGGGCCAATAGGGCTAAAAAGAGAGATGAAGAGGATGTTATTGAAATCAGTGATGGTGAAGGAGAACAGACAGGGAGTTCTACGTCTGTGGATTTGAAGTTTGCAGGATCTACAACTTTATTGACAGATTCAACCAAATCCAAGACGGGAACTACGCCGACGAGCCTGATGCCTGGAACCAAAAGTTCTACGAGTCAGGTGCAGTCGACGGTTGCTTCGGCTAAAGTACCTAGTAAATCGTCTGCATCTCAGGTAAGTGCAACGACGAAAAGTACTTTGGCTAAGCCCGTGTCTAAGGTGGATAAGACTTCTCAGCAGGACCAGAGCAGCGCTGCAGGGAAAAAAGTTGTTTCTAAACCCTCTACGTCGGAACCGACAAAATCGGTCAAGAGAAGTAGACATAAGGAAGTAACTTTGGAGTACCTAAGTTCTGTTTTGAGAGACTACTGGGACGTCCATAAGAAGTTTCCCTTGGTGAAGGGAAGGATAGATTTTTCGACAACGGAGGTGATCGAATTCTTTGCTCAGGATATGCCAGATGATAATAGGAATCAAATCATCTGGGCATTAGTGAATAATGGAGTAGAGGAACTTTACGAGAACTACGGGGATCACTTTGATGTTCAAGGTGGTTTCCTGTATGATCATGTAAACGTTCCTGAGCCCATTTGGGAGTATATTTGGCTCAAGTTCATGCCAAATTGGTTTCATCATTTTGATGCGGAAATAGTGATGGCAGCCGTGAGATACTTATGTACCATGGTGTTGCTAAAATTAGAACAACAGCAGTTGGGCCCGAGACATATTGGTGCAATTGATGCACGGGCCAAATCATTTGTCACAGAGAGGTATTATTCTATCTACCTGCGGGGAGAAGGTAGTACTGCATTCAGGGAAGCGTATGCCAACCGAATGCAGGAGCACCAACAAACTGCAGTAGATATGGCAGCGAAAAGAAGGTTGTCGGACATGGTTCAGAAATTTTCTGGTAAATTCCAGAAGGCAGAGGATGAGGAGGGGCAACCCTTCAAGATCCCAATGTTAACGGAAAGACAACCTAGGGATGCATCCAGGACTAGGAGCCAGCACTCGCGACAATCGTCTCACTCGCAGGGTCGGCACCAGCCTGGAGTATTCAAATTACCGTATGCGAATCAACAAAGTCAAGGTAGGTCCACTACCTCAGCTTCAGGAGTATCTTCCGTAAGTTCCACTCAGGGCTCGTACCAGAGGGGAACTGGAGGGGGATATGGCCGGGGCTGGGGTCAGGGACAGGGTCAAGGTAGACCCTTTAAGATGGTTAATCCGCAACCGTATAGAGGACAGGCGATGGGCGGACCCCCTCGTGTGGCCCAACCTCGAGGAGTTTTTGGGGGATTCCTCAGGGGTCGTGGAGCTCGGGGTGGTCCCTACCCTCGCCGTGGTAGCTTCCAATACGGCGGTTATGGTGGCGGCGGGCAACAATAATTTCATATAGCCGCATCACTTTTGGACCAAAATTCGTTATTTCGTACAAATTTTATTTCAAAAATATAAAAATACAAAAACACAAATAAAATACAAAATACAAAAAAAAAAAAAAAAAATATATTATCTCGTTTTATTGTTGCTTTAAATTTTAAATTTTTCTCGTTTCCGGTGCTCAAACATTGCCCGGCAAAATTCGTTATTTCCGTCCATCTTATTTCGGGCGTGTATATAGCCCTCGTATTTTTCTTGTTTACTTTCAGGGCCTGAAAAAGATGAAGACGTGAAAATTTTATTCGCGTTTATAAAATTATTTCGTAAGTAGATATTTGAAATATTTTATAGAAAATATTTTTTACTGAGTAGATTTGTATTGGACGGAGCGATGTGGCGAGCGGCCGACCGGGGAGGAAGCGCACCTGGGGCACCTCATCACCGAGGTTGTAAAAACCAGGAAATGGGAGAAGAGGAACGGCGACGCCCCGGATCTAGGCACAGATCGACGTCAAAGTCCAGGCGGAACTACGTTCGTGATCGTTTCCGGTAGCCCGAAAGGGAGTGCCCTGCCGAATGGATTGGTCAAGGTCGCCGTCACCTGAAGGACCTGGTAGGGGCTGGATCACATCTTGGAGGGGGTAGCCCCAAAAATTTGTTTTCCGAGGGGAAAACTGTTATGCAGTCGGGGCCTCAGTATGAGACTCAGGCTGCAGAAAGGTTTTCACCTCCCGTTGGTCGGTTTTGAGGGCCGAGGGATGTTGAGGTGGGCTCAGGTGCACGTGTTCAGCTTCCGGCGTCGGTGCGCAGGCGGTTGGACGCGGCGAAAAGTGGCGAGAAAAGAATGATAAATTTGCATAGGTTATTTCTGCCACTGTTTCGCGTTTTTGCTGTCTTTTTATCAGTGTTAAAAAAGACTTATTTTATGGAGCGTCGCCGCCATCGTCTTTATTATAAGATTTTTGTTTATTATTTTATATTGGCGTCGCCCTTCGTCACCCAATACAACTTGAACCTGTAAGTTGTTTTGTTTTGTGAGCGTAGAGGTTGGAGTTTTTAAGGATAGGAGTGGAGACTTGGGTAGGAGCTCCTGAGGTACGTGCCAAGGTGTTCTGCCTGAGGTTTAGTGAAAGTTCTGGCGAGTATCTGGTGAAACGTCTGGGAGAGTTTTGTGGTTGTTGTTGTTGTTGTTAGCCTGTGGTCAGAACTGTTGCTTAATTGTGACCCCACAGCAGCCTAACATGTTTCTGACCTGTTGAACAAGGGCTGGAAACAAGTTCCGTTCTATTAGGTTTATGTCATACTTTCCTGAATTAAACCCAAGACAAGTCAATTGACAACAAAATCTATGTAGTGATCCCCTGACTTTCAGCAAACAGTTTCGCAACTGGTTGGTTTCTCCATCATGTCCAAGTATTTTTTAGTCTCAGAAATTTTCAAGTCCCAAATGTGAAAATTTTTTGATAATGATTCAGTAAAAGTTCAGCTTGTTTTTGAGCTATGTCTTCTAAATGTAAAATGACAGTTTGGATCAAACAATCAGGATCAGAATTCACGAAGCAAGTTGTTTCAAAACCAGGTACATTCGTCTGTATGGCACATGACACTGGTTTATGTTTGGTAAAAAATGTCGGTTTTTCTGAAACTTTATTTTCCTTCTTTAGCAGCAATGATTCAAAATCATACACTGACAAAAAGGGACAAAATTGTTCTTCTTTAGGTATATTTATATCAAAATCCTCCAGTTGTTCAAAAATTGATTTTTTAACTTGAAAAACGCCACCAGGAAACTTATGTTTTGTCTGGCCTTGGCTACAATGTTCTTTGACATGCTCATTGAGTTTATCTAGACGTCTTGTACAAGATTGGCAGAAAAACCGCCTTGCATAATGACCCAAACTTACAATGTAGCTTTAGTGGGCCTGATACTCACATTCAAGTTCATAAGATTGGAATATTTGCCAATTGTTCTATTCCAACAAGTGGCATTGCCGGAATCAATATGAAATATTTGAATGTCAACATGGAACAAGTCTTCCAGAAGTTCAAGATCAGTAAAAGGGACTCCAGGAAAAGTATCAACAACCATTTGAATTTTTCTATTTTTACAGTAAGTATCAAAACAAGCCAAAATATATTGTTTATTTTCAAAATTCCCAGTCAAGCACTGGGATAAACATAAAAACACAAATTGTCTTGAAATTTATGACAGTTTTCATCCTGAGTCATACCCATTACATTTTTAGAATGATAGAAGGGTTCAGGCAGCAGAAAGTTTTTACATCCCACAGTGAAATTTTTTTGTGGGGTGACATAAAACTCAATGTTAGTTACAGCAGCTAGAGCCCATTTTGTATCAGGCCTTGAAAATTTTTGCTCTAAATCAATGGACTGAAGTTTTTCAGCCAGACTTTTTACATCATCCCCATTTTTCACAAGTTCAGGGTGATCAAATAGAGTAAAATTATTTTGGCAGGCATACCAATATTTGTTTGCTCCTGTTTCTCGGTTTTTCATAATGCCTCCTATAGCTGCATCTATTCTAAAACATTCCTGTTCAGAATGAAAAATTTTAGAAAGCATAGCCAAGTAATTTCCATTTGTTGAAGCCCATCTAAAATTATAAGCATGATCAAGCAAATCAGTCAGATTTTTTGATGTTCTAATCAGTCTCCAATAAGTCTTCACTGAATCATGAAAATCTTCAGGGTACTCTGTCAAATCTGCAGGGAAAATATCATCCGCTTCAATATAAACCTTGTTTTCATCTGAGTAGTAAGGCCGGCCCGTATACGTCGTACGCTTAAGGATACCCTATCTTTTGTGTACGACCTATAATTTGTCATTTTTGGCCGATTTATAGGTCGTACAGTAAACATATACGATCGGCTTTTGGCAGATTTACAGGTCGTACAGTAAACATATACGGTCAATTTCTTCGTCGATTAATAGGTCGTACAGTAAACATATACGGTCGATTTATAGGTCGTACGGTTAAGAATGCATGTTCTTGAGTTACCGTAATAGTAGAATTACGGTAACTTTTCGATTATGGTAATAAATGTGTTACTGTGGGTGGAAAAGGAAAATCAATGATGAACGCAAAAAGGAAAACTAAAATGAACAAAAAATGGAAAAGAAATAAAAAGAGATCGTGTGTAAAAACGGCTTCCCCTCTGGGAAGAGGAAGCCCTTCAAAAATTTGCACCCCGGACCCCCTTTGTCAAAAGGGTGCCACCTGCAGGTGTAAATATATTTCGGAGGTCCCATTTTCTGAATGATCGTTCAAGTCAACAAATGTCAGAATGGTCAAACTGGTCAGTAATGGTCTGTTTACTGAGTAAATTCTCGAGAGAGTCAATATGCGATGAAACATTATCCTTACGGGTGCATGCGTATAAAGTTTGATGTTCTGCCAAAAATGACCAAGAAGGTCTTTTATAAAAATGACCAGAGCGAGCTGGCCATAAAAAACATGTAGACAAATAAGGTCTTTTATAGAAAAGGACCATAATGAGCTGGTCGTAAAAAGCGTGTAGAAAATTTGGAGAGTTGACGTACGGTAAAGGATAAAAATTCGGGAATTATCGTAATAGTAGAATTACGGTAAATTTTTCTATTATGGTAATAGAGGAATTAGGGTAATAGATGTGTTACTGTAGATGAAAAAGGAAAAAATGAAATGAGCAAAATATAAAAAGAAATAAAAAGTGATCATGAGTAAAAATGGCTTCTCCCGTGGGCAGAAGAAGCCTTTCAAGAATTTGCGCCCCTGGACCCCCTTTGACAAAAGGGCCCACCTGCAGGCGTAAATATGCTCGAAGGCCCCATTCCTGAATGATCGTTCAAGTCAATCTCAAACGGTCAAATTGGTCAGTAATGGTCTGTTTAATGAGAAAAATCTCGGGAAAGTCAATACGCGATGAAACATTATCTTTCGGGGTGCATACGTATAAATTTTGATTGACTGCCAAAATTGACCAAGAAGGTCTTTTATAAAAAATGATCAAAACAAAATAGTCCTGAAAAGCGTGTAGAAAAAAGAAAAAATGTTTACATATCAAAAAGAAAAATTTTTAATTCGATGCAACATTCTACTTTATTGTAAAAATCATTTAGTCCAACCATAAGGAAATGTACAAAAATTACGTTTCAAAATACGTTTATCATATACTATACGAAATTTTTTCAAAGTTTTACGAGTAACAACTTTACGATCTTGCTGACGCTCTATACGGAGACTATGTACATCTACTTCTTCTTTTCCATTGTGTTTTACAAAAGCAAAAACCATTCGACGAAGCGAATAAAAATTAACTTTTTTCATAGTATCTGATGACAAAGTGATACCGCGGACTTTGATTACGTGACGGTATTGGTCTGTAGAGGGACTGTACAACCTGTAGGCGTAATTTTTAGGACCTCCACTAACAAATTCGGTAATGTAAGATCCAGAACCATATTCATGTAACTCGTCAGTCATTCCACCAAGACACCAACCAGTGGGTACCTGATATTGTTGTTTGTCAACTGTTGACAGGTAAATAATACTATCCGTGTCAAAATACAATAATCAACTTTTTAATCGCTCAATGTAAGAATATAACTTTAGTCGAGCTTGAGCCGTTGTATAAGCTGCAATAACAGCGTTAGTATTTCCCATGACTTCCGCAAAATCATCATGTTGACAATATGTTGTTGACACCAATTGTTCATTGATTACTCTAACATTCTTAATAATGTTGGCTACATTCATCACAAGTTCAAAATATTCTTTGGGTGCATTGTGGATAACAGTCTTATCCATATTGTTTCGTTGACCAAACTAAAAAACATAAAAATAATTAAATGAAATACAAAAACTATGCAAAGTTACTTTTCCCCAGAAAGAATTTAGCATTAATTTGGCCAAAGCCCTCTTTCTAGGATTTTTTAAAATTTTTGAAGAATCCAATGAAATATTCTCACGATTGTAGACCTCCATTTCATATTCACGTTTTTGCTCATCTGTCTGAGCTTTAGCAGGATAGCCTTCACTCTCCTATAAAAATTACAATCAAATTCTGTCACATTTACATAATATAAAATTTACTAGTTTCATTTTCATAAAGGTATTGATGTATTGAGTAAATAAACCACCAGTGGGGTTTTTGGTTGGATGATATTGCTCAATATTATCATAATGCCAAACCTCAAAAATCTTGAGGATCTGAAACAAAAATAATATACATAGAAAAAGAACCATTACTGTAACAATATACCTTATATCCCTTCTCTAAGGCTTTATATAATTCTATCGTAACCCATGTACCGTCTAATGCTCTGTCTTGGTCGTTATGCTCGCATGTGGTCTTTTGTGAATCATGCGTGCAAGTTTTGCATAAAGGAAACAATAATTTACCACCATGTCGATACGGTAAAACAGGATGTAAGAGTTTGGGAGGTGGTAAAACCGTACACTTGATTAACCCCTCATAAGGCTGTGATGTTGAGCTGACCTCTTCAAAATCTTCAGTAAAGATTTTTGGATGACCTGTAGGGTATTTCCCATATTTGTTGATAAATGGGTATAAACTGCATACATCTACATAATTGATCTTTTCTGCAGGTGTACCATCTTCATTGTACTTAATTTTATGATACAGTTTTACAGCATTAGTGCGACCATCAAAGAAAGCTAAAACAAGAAAACTTTTGACAAAATAAAAAAAGAACAATTCAAGATTTTACCTTCTCGAGGATTTATAGGTTCCGGTATTTTGACTGTATCAAAAAATGTTTTCATTTCGTGATCTGAGTGAAGTTGTTGTAAGAGTTCGCATTCCCACATTTCGACTACGCTATAACTGAGTGATTGAAGTTCCATAGCCCGATTAAAAGTGCGTTCATATGCATCGACTGCTTTTGTATTATTATCGGCTGTTAATTGATATCTATTTTTCATACATTTAGGGCAGCCATGCCAATAACAACCGTAAAATTCATAAATTGTGGTGTCTTAATGAGCAAACATATAGATACTAGTTTATTAGAAAATGCCCCGATGGGGCAGATAAAAGGAGAATATACTTGCTTCGACAGTTGCCATGGTAGAAAAAGAAGTGGACTAGATTTTTGAGAACCTGGGTCAAAGTTGGGAAAAATTCACTTCCTTTGTATTGGATTTTCATTCTTTCTCAAAAAAATTGTCTATGTCTGTGAAAAAGTATATTCTGCAGCACGTGCATTTTGTCCTTCAACTGGCATCAACTACAGTAAACTTTTCCTATATGAAAATTATATGCACCTGACTTCAAGTGTAAAGAAATGGTAAACCGATAGCATTCCAACTCCCGACCAATTCAAAACTCCTACCTTTCACACTAGCTGAGAAAAAGTGAGGGAGGCATATTATAGTCATTTTCAGAACTATAAAGGAACCTGAGGTTCGTTGCACTAACCCAACATGAAGATAACTTGAACATCGGGATTAAATTGATGATCTTGAGTTTAAGCTATTCACAATGTCCAAATTATTTTCTTCCAATGCACAAATCATACTCACTTCAGGATTAACTAAAACTGAGGTTTAAGTTCGGGTTTGGGAGTTGCAGAAATTTTTATATTTATTTGCTTTAGAGATGAGAAAATTATGCGAAAATTTTAGTGCAACTCAACAGCTCGAGCTGAGGATAATCTCGACATTGAGCTCATTATGAACCGGATGACATTAAAATTATACCGAACTTGAGATCAAACTGAGTGGCCTTTTTGTTCGAGATTACCATGAGCTTGAGCTCAGACCCCTTTAGTGCAACTGGAATTTGGTTACAGTGATTGGGCACCGATCTGCAAATGGGAGAACAGAGTAAAGCATACAAAAATGCATCTTATTTAGGCCTGCCCATATTAGGAGTGTGCGCGAAATCACCTACCCAGTTCTCCCGGACTCTACTCGCACTCCCACGGCAACAGTACGACTTTTTTGAAAGCAGGATTGGAGGGACAAAAATGGGTGTAATTGCTTCCCATTTGCAATCCCGCAAAAAGCGCTTTTTCTGCAAATTTCAGTTTAAATCTGTGAATGATGCTCTCAAAAACTGTGAATGATGCTATTTTGTTCAATAGTCAAATAGAAGAGAATAAATTTGTTTGTAGCTTGCAATCGGTAGAACTTGCGGAGTGAATTCTATGCGATATTTCATATAAAATGAGTGAATGAAACGTATCTTCCACAATCAATTTATTCTTAGAAGACTTTGTGCTGTAGCTCTTTTTCTAAAAAAGCTGAATGGGATTCTATAAGCCACTTTCCCACATGATTCCTTTTTTGACACCAAATTCAGTAAAAATGTTTAACACAGTTGGAAGCAAACATGTGTGAGAGGGGACATGGGGGTACAAACTTCCACAAGGGTTTTGGAACTGGAAAATTTGTTATGCAAAAAATTTTTTGATCAACCTTTTTTTGAATTTTTTGTCCCACAAAATGCTAAAAATTCAAGGTCCACGCCTGTACCCTCCTAAAAATTTCAGAGATGCACATGGTTGGTTGGAAGGTGTTGATGCACTCAGCTGCAAAATATACTTTTTAACAGACATAGACAATTTTTTTGAGAAAGAATGAAAATCGAATGTAAAGGAAGTGAATTTTTCCCAACTTTGACCCAAGTTCTCAAAAATCTAGTCCACTTCTTTTTCTACCATGGCAACTGTCGAAGCAAGTATATTCTCCTTTTTTCTGCCCCATCGGGGCATTTTCTAATAAACTAGTTCATCTCTTTTTAGTAGGCCTCAACCATGCACGAAAACCTTCATAGAAGCACATTGAAGTTTTAAATTTGGTCATCTGCACTTCAAAAAAACAATAAAAAAACTTCAAGCAACGAATTCTCACCTCTGGCAAAAGTAAAGGATGTGTAAACCCCATATTACTTTAAAAACGTTGTAAAGATACTGAAAGGTGACCATATCTATTGAATTCCTCATGGTTTAGAATCCTTCAACCAAAAAAATCGCAGAAATACATTTGTTTACACGTGTAAACTGACTCCGTCCATTAAATTTCCCATGGTCAGAAACATCTTCCCTTGAAAATCGCAGAAATACATTTGTTTACACTCAATATGAATTAGTGTGTAAAGTGATCACTTTCATTAAATTCCCAGTGGTCGAAAACCCCTCCCACATACAACTCACGAAAACATACTTATAATTTTTTTGTGCAAAGTGACACATCCATTGAATTCCCCGCAGTCGAAAACCCCTTCCATAAAAATCACGAAAAGACGCTTGTTTACACCCTCGATAGTTTTTTTTGTAAGATGATTGCATTCATCAAATTCTCCATGATCGAAAACCCCGCCCACCAGGAAATCACGAAAATACATTTGTTTACAACTGGGATAACTTTTTGTGTAAAGTGATCACATTTATCAAATTCCCTGTGGTCGAAAACCCCTTCCAGCAAAAAATCACAAAAATACGTTTGTTTACACACTGGATAATTTTTGGTGTAAAGTGGTCACATTCATTGAATTCCTCGTGGTCGAAAATCCCATCCACAAAAAAATTACGGCAGTACGCTTGTTTACACCATGGATAATTTATTTGTGTAAAGTGAGGTCGTCTATCGAATTCCCCACAGTCGAAAACTCCCATCACTGAAAAATCAGGGAAATACGCTTGTTTACACCTGGGATAATTTTTCTTTTAAAGTAAGGGCGTCTATTGAATTCCCCATGGTCGAAAACTCCCTCCACTGAAAAATCACCGAAATACGCCTGTTTACACCTGGGATAATTTTTCGTGTAAAGTGAGGACGTCTATTGAATTCCTCGCGGTCAAAAACTCCCTCCACTGAAAAATCAGGGAAATACGCTTGTTTACACCCGGGATAATTTTTGGTGTAAAGTGAGGAGGTCTATTGAATTCCCCGCGGTCTAAAACTCCCTCTACTGAAAAATCACGGAAATACACTTGTTTACACCCGGCATAATTTTTTGTGTAAAGTGACCGCATCCATCAAATTCCCAACGGTTGAAAACCCTTGCAGCCCAAAAATCTCAATAAGGCTACAGGTTTATTTGAAACTGCTAAAAAATTAGTAGTGCCTTATGCTGCAAAAAATTATTTTTTTGAACTCATAGTATTATATAACAAAATTGGGAAATTTGGCGTTTTCCGGGACTTTGGACAACCATATAATTGAATTGAGGCCATATTTCAAAAAAAGAAAAATTCACATTTGAGATTACACCCCCAAGATGCTTAGGCCTAAGTATGGAGGTTGGATATGGCACACCGATTGCTGGGCATGGTGGAACTGGGGGGCCTTAAAAAGTGCGTTTTTTACCTATTTTTGGGGCCCCACGGAGCACCACTTGCAGATAGAAGCCAAATTGCAAAAGGCACCCCATAGTTTGCCTCTATGCCCGATATTATGCAAAAAACCCGAAGGTTCTAGCTCTCACCGTTTTGGCTCTATGGGGGGGGGACATAAAATTTGGGGGCCAAGTATATTATAGGTTGACGCTGTTGCGCCACCTATGATTAAAATTTCAAAAATTTGAACAAAATTACCTGATAAACCATCAACTTTGTATCTTCCGATTTGAACTTCACCACCATTAAGTTTATGTCGAATATACAGTTTTTCATTTTTATGGGCTAACCACTTCAACCATTTTAAGGCTATAACAGATTGTCTTTCTTCTTTACCATAACCTTTGTATGGTATTACACCAATAGTATTTGGCTTCAAAAATAAATGTCGGAAAACTAAGTTGCAAGGACTAGCAATGGTTATTGAATTTTCAAAAGGATCGACATTTGTTTCTTCCATAAAAATATCGCGAAATTTCATACAACATTGTTGTAAAACTTGCACAACGCTACGACAGTAGTCAAGTAACTCATTATCAAAATTAAATTGACAACCCTAATCAATGATGCATTTAAATGCAAAACTTTATACTTTTGCAAACTTACTGCTTCAAGCTTTCCATTATACCACTCCAGAAATGTGGCACGAGCCGCAGGTTTCATAGCATTGTAACCGTACATGTTGGGTGATGGATATGAGCCAATATATCCGTAATTTTCTTTTCTATTAAAGAAATGAGGGAAATATCCTTTACATATTTCACTTATTCCAAATGTTTTCGGTAAAGCCGCCAAAGGCATCGGAAGAAAGTTCAGAGAATCAATAATTTTTATCCACCCTACTTTGATACACATCAACTCTAAACCTAAAATAAATAAATAAATAGATGAAAATGAAAATGAAAAACTATAAACAATTTACTAATTCACCCTTATTAATGATATGTAGTTTATGATGTCCATTACGATACAAAAACTGCATTATAAATTGTCCATTGAATCATCGAGAATTATGCGCTATTGCTGTAATGTTTTTCATACCTTTTGCAAAAAGGTATTCGCAGAAATCATTTAGACATGTAGATCCTTTGAAAATACGCTCGCCTTGACCGCATGTATTGCAGCGAAAATTTCCCTCGTTTTGACGACACTGATGGCATACAGTATGGACAACACATAAATTTGGTTCATGTTCGAACACATCCCCTAGTTCGGATTGTCGTAAAATTTTTTCCTGTGTAGTCTCAAAATCTTAAAAAACAAATTTTTGATTAACAGGACACTTATCAGTAATTCCTGTTTCATTATCATCTAGACACTCATCCTCATCAACATTTGTTTCAAATATATCTTCTTCCTCTTCAATTTGCTCGCTACCAACAGGTTGCATAAAACATAAATGTTCTAAAATTAAAAATTTTCATATAAAATAAAATAAAATAATTATACCATATCTAATACCTTTTTTAGGTACGCTTTTATTGCATGTTTTGCATTCAAAATAACCGCAATTATGAGGTTTAGAATGTGCTGGTCGAATCAGTGTATCACATTGTTCGCACACTTTGAAACAATCGCAAATAGATACCCCTGTTTTTTGACGTTTCGATTGACCTCTTTGAGTAAAAACAAGCTTGTGTCGAGCAAAACACTTATCATTTTTAAAATATCGCAGACAATCTTTGCATTTTCGAGCATTGAATTGATTACATGGGGGTGTATTGTAACACAGAGGACAAATGTTTCTGCAACTGTGTTCCATTTTGTTGTTGTAGGCCAGATCGCAATGAGGACAAAAGTAGCTGCGGTCAAAAAATCCAGGCATCTTTGTAATGACGGAGTAATGGTTATCATGGTGGTAAATATTCAAAACATGCGTTGCTTCAGGTCCTTAAAACTCTAAATACGTACACAATAACAGAAAAATAAAAAACTCTAACCTCTAAATATTAAATCTTTAAAGCGTTCTCTGCTAAAAACTTTGATTTGATAATTGGGTAATAAAACAGCTTGCAGTTGTTCCCACTGATGAAAACCGCAAGCTCCTTGATGGTTAGCTAATCCTGCCAAGGTCATCAGTTCTTTAGCAACCTTTGTTTGCAGCAGATGTGACTTGTCAGACTTTCAAATACTTTCCCATTTGTATTCAGCATTCCTATCTTTTTTATGAATGTAAGCTCTAGCAACAACTAGAGCTCCAGCAAAACATAAATCATCCGTGTTGTTGATTTGAATAATACAGCGTTTATCTTTTAGAAAATCATTATGTTTTAAATATTGATGAGCATTGTGAATACCTTAAATTAAAATAAATAAATAAATAAAAATAAAATCTTACATAAGTAATTTTAATCAACTTACCGCTACCCGCAGGTGGTGTTACAACAATCGTACGAATTGTAGACTGACGACTATCAATTTGTATTTGCTCATTTGATTGAAGAACTGCATTAAGAGTGTTTACAATCAAATCTCCAGTTAAAGCATGTTTCGGTCTAAAAGGTATCAAAACACGACCTTTTGTCAAATCTGGATGGTCAAAGGAAAACCCTATAAATGCATTATCAGCGACATTCTCAGAAATTCGCTCTACTATACGTTGAAACGTTGGCACTATTTGAGCATTTAAATCATCCATATGTTCAGTATTACGAAAGTTCACAGAGTACTCGCGACCTGCGGTATTAAAACGCCTAATATTTACGGTACTGGGTTGACCTAGTTCGAAAAAATCATCCGCAACAAAAGATGCATTCGTTACACCTCCACTAACCCCAACACCACCACGACCACCACCAATTTGAGCTGTTTCATAAATTTCTTCCTCATCACAACTGTAAGGCGTATAACTTTTGTATTGATCATCTTCATCATCATAATCTAAAACAGTTCCTTCTTCTTCTTCTTCCAAAATATCATTATTATCAAGTGTTTCTTCTTCTTTCTCAGAGGTAATATTCTCTGAAGACTCATTCACTATTGTTTCATAGTCTTCATCAGAAGTAATATCTTCTAAAATTTCCATAGGCATGTCGTCTTCGTCCGAAGTAATATCCTCATAAATAGGTTTCATTATAAAAATTATCTAAACTAGAAAATATAAAAACTATAAACTAGAAAAATAGAAAACAACCTATTCATCAAAAACTTATACAGTAATAATAATAGAAAATTTTTATAAATTAGCAAAAACTATTAATTTTATGGTAGAGATTTAATTATTGTTTATGAGGTTATTGTAGTACTTTTCTTTTTTTATGATGGGAAAGCTTTAAAGACCTCTATAACTCATGAACATGTGCCCATATCATTTCTTTAGCTTATTTTATTAGCATATAACCAGTTAAAACCAGTTGAAAACCTGTTTTACTGTACAACCCTAGTATTTTTGTTTTGATTCTTGAAGCTATAAAATAACTGTAATAGCTGCTTATAACCCTGTTGCACCATCTTTTCTTTTTATGTGGAAAATCTTTAAAGACCCTTATAACTCATGCGCACGTGGCTATATTGCTTCTATAGCTTTGACCTTGATAATTACTTTAACACATGAAACACATATATTTTTCTAGCTTTGATCTCAAAGGTTACCATACCACATAAACACATTTTATTTTATTTTTGTAGAACATAGCTCCTCCTCTCATATACTCCTCAGAATAGTAGAATACTGTAGGATATATGTCTTGAATATTTATTATGCTTATAACTCCTCCTCTTACATCTATAAGCTATATATCCTGGTTATTTTATTATAGTTATAACCTTCTTTTACTCCAAAATTTTGAACACTTTATACATTTATCTGTTTTGTTGCTACAAAAACTACTTGCTTCTTCTCTTTCTCTCTTTAATATTTCTTCAAGAATTTTCAAAAATGGAACACCAGTTCATGTTAGACGAAAACATGGCATTATTTGTAGTGGTTGAAGGTAGATACGTGTCAATCTATTTTCGTAACGTCGACCCTAAAACAAAAGAGGCGTACGGTCGCGGATTCAAGCTCATTTTACCACAATACGGTATACTAGGTTGCAATGTCAATATTATTGGAAAGACATTTTCACATGGAGGTCGATGTGGCATCAACCTTGGTTATAAAATGCTGGTCGAGAGCGACGGGGTTACAGTACGATTTAACAATTTGTTTAATGGAAGGACATGGTGTTTATCTAAAGAAGTGAGTTGATATATGAATTCTTTCTTTCTTTTAAAATATATAATGTTTTATTCTTTAGCAATTTTGGCGCTGGACCAATATGATACATGAGATAGCCCCAGCTATTTCAAACGAGTACAACGCTTTAGCAGCAAATTTCCAGCTAGCAATAAAACGCAAAACAAACGAAAATGACGACGTAGCTGGAAAAGATGGTTCTACCCCGAAAATTGCTAAAGAAGAAGAAGTCGGTGCAGATAAGAAAATTATTAAGGAAGAAGAAGGGATTCATGCTACAAAATTCGCCGGAGAACAAAGCAATGCTCGTGAAGATCAAAAGGAAGCTAGCGTTCAAACGTCGTTTATTAACGATCTCTTCATCAACTGTTTCAATGATCCTGACAACGATTCAACGTCGGATACCAATTCCTTGAAAGCCGAAACCAAGCGTATTTGTGAGTCACGTGTTCCGGGTTTAGATATTCCATGGTTTTTTGATGAGCAAGTAGTAAAAGGTGAAAAATTATTTATAGTTATATGTGCTGAACTAGTTATACAAGACATCTTTAATGGGTGTATTTTTGATTGTTATTGCGCGAAAAAGGTAGGAATTGTTGAGGATCATCAGTGTCCAGCTCGTAATTCCATATATAATATCGCAATTACACCAACAGTTAATCGTTTATATGAAAAGATGGGACTTATCATTGACTGTTTTGAATATGTTATAGGCAAAGTTCAAGGTTATTACTGTCTTCGCGCTTTTAAACAGATGATTGACATATTTAGATGTATACCACTTACAAGTACTGGTCCTAAAATTCTTAAGGATACTGTAGCTTGTTTTATTGATGAAGGTTATCATTATGATTTTGATGATGCTGTTGTTATCAAAACACTACGCGATTTTATTAACAGTAAATTGTAAAAGTTTTCCTCACATTCATTACAGTTTGTATGTTTTAATTAGCTATAGTTTGCTTGCTTATGTAATTGCTTATGTATTTGCTTGTTATATAATTTCATACATATATTGCGCGTATATTTTTGCATACAGTAATGTTATTCTATTTTATATAATTATCTATCTGTCTTTATATTTTACATGTGCACTGTTTTATATTGTAATTTTGATAATTATATATAACATTTTGTTTTAAATAATAATAAAAATCATTTTAAAAATTGTTTAAGTAAAAAGTGGTTGGTTTTTGTTGTTGTCAAAAAAAGAGATGTCAAATGATGATGACGAAAAGTTTTATATATGGAAACATCCATTTAACTGTATAGTTTCTGCTCCAACAAAATCAGGAAAAACACAATTTGTTAAAAAACTTGTAATTTTTGCTAAAGAAATGCTTCACCCTTCTCCTGTGAAAATTTATTGGTGTTATTCGGAATGGCAAGAAGCTTACGATGAATTAGTTCAGAAATGTTCTTATGTAGAATTTATTCAAGGTTCCCCTGATTTGAATGAACTTCAGAAAAGTAAAGATACACCTAAATTATTAATTATGGATGATATGATGCAAGAGATGAAGAATGATCAAAGTTTAACTCAACTTTTTACTAAAGGATCGCATCATTGGAATATATCAATTATACATATAGTTCAGAATGCCTTTTTTGATGGGATGCGTACGAGTAGGATAAAGGCTCAATATTTAATTCTTTTAAAAAACCCAAGTGATAGATTACAAGTCCGCACACTGGCTTGACAGATTTTTCCAACTACCTCAAATTATTTCATAGAGGCGTTTGAGGATGCTACTAGTAAACCATACGGTTATTTATTAATAGATCTTACACAGACATGTCCTGAAAAATATCGACTTAGATCTAATATATTTCCCGACAATGATCACATGATTTTGTATACACCTAAATGATTCATCATTTTTACAAAAAAACTTTATACAAGTTAGTAGGATCCTATTATTTTAGCAACATGATATACAGTAAATACATTTTTTTAAATACTCTCCCTGTGATTCTTTTCATAGCTGTTTTTATTGTATGGGTACAATACCCTTTTCAATTTTATGGAAATGAAGAACCTGTAAATGTTATAGATTTTACAATACCAAACACAAAAAATGTTACAGATCAGAAATTATTTTTATTACAAGAAAATTATGAATTACATATAATACCCTTACTACGTTATGTAGAGAAAATTTTACTTTGTCCTCAGAATGACGGACAATTTATGCAATTACCAGCGTGTTTCAAAATATATATTTTCAATCCTGTCGTATTTTCTTGTTGTAGTCAAAGCAGTAAATTTCAAAATTTGTACATCAATCGAAGTAGATTAGGATATATTGATACGATAGCTTTATTACATAATCAGAAAAAAATATTATACCCTTCATCAGTCTAGTTGAGAATTTTGAAGAGGTTGGTCGTTTTTCTATAATTCGTTTGTTTTGTGACAATTACGATGTCAGCTGCATTTGAAGTTTTTGTCAGAATGGTGCAAAATAAAGTAAAAGGTAAAAATTTTATATCTCTTCTTTAACTATTCATTAAACTATAGTATTTTCATTTAAGGTAAAATACTAAACAACAAACAGAAATGCGAAATAGCTGATTTGTTTTGGACTCGTTTCTCACCCGAAGCCAAGATTTTTTACAAAGACATAGCTAAGGCGTGCAACCATTTACGGCGTGAAGTTGGTTTACCCATGGGACGTAAAAAAGTTACACAATTTTGGTGTTTTGCTAGATTATTACTGATGGAGTTGGATATGATCGAAACTCGTGCTATTTTTGTAGAAGATCTTTTTTTAAAACTAGATACAGCTCATAAACTATTTTTTATGAATATGAATAACTTGTGTGCTTTTTCTAGATGTGAAGAGTTGAATATCGTCATACAAAATGAAGCTTCATTACTATCTTAATGTAATACAATAAATATTTCAATGTTTACTCATCATTTGGTCATTATTGTAAAATTTTTCTGTACTGTACGGTCTGTTTTGTATGGCTTCTAGATTAAAGAAATATATTCACGAGCTCAATGTGTTGAAAAATTCAAATCGTGTTCAAAGACGTGCTTTTCTTCAACATTCTTCCCCCGATTTGATCTGTTGTATATGTGAAATTTGTTTGAACATTTTGAACGGTAATATTCCTATTAATTCAAACTTAAAAAAGAAATTGGCGAATCATAAATTATTGCTCAGAGGTTTAGCTACAAGACACTAAAAAAACAAGAAAAAAGATTTACATAATAAATGTGTAAGAATTGTTCAAAGTGGTGGAGCAATTTTACCTCTAGTACTACCCGTTTTATTATCTACATTAGCAAGTTTTGTTACAGAGAAAATATTATAGAATGAAATTTGCTAATAAATTTGCTCTTATACCTCAGGAGGTTCTGAATAAATTGAATAACTCTCAGGGTTCTTCTTCGACGACGAGTTCAAATGAAAAGACAGGTATAGCTAAGCAAGTTGACATGTATCGTAATGAGCTAGAGCGCATTTTGAAAGATAATACGTTAACGCCCGAAGAACAATACAAAATGTACTCGCAACTATTTTCACAATACTTAACTTTTGAACATGAAAAGGCTCAACCTACTACAGTGACTTTAAAACAAAAAGTTATTGATAACGAATAAGATGAGAATGATAGTGACGATTTGAAACAAAAAGAAAAAAATTGGCTGAACGATGAAAAGTTACTTAGCGGTATTCCTAAACAGTTTAAACGCTCAGCATCCTTATTATTGGAACATGTGCGACCTAACACTAGTATAAATGTTAATAAGCAAGGTGAAGTATTAATTGATGGAAAATTAATTGAAGGATCACATATTATTGATTTATTACATGATTTGTCTCGTAAACGTTCAAAAATTACGCAAACGCTTGGAGTAGATGAGTTTGTTAATGCTTTGAAAAAATATAATGTACCATTAGAGGCTACAGGAAACCCATTAGGTAAAATGTTATTCACTTTACCTCGGAAACTCTCCTACCATACACCTCCGGAAGAATCAGATGATCAGACAGTTAGTAGTGTCAAACGGTTGAATAAACCACTTGTGAAAGGTGTTGATTTATTTTCAAGTGGTGCCGAGGAAGATATCAAAGACGATTCATTCGTTAATAAAGGAAACTCGACAGAAAAGAAGATACGATGCAAAGCTAGAGCACTTAGATGGTATACTCTTTTGTACTAGAGGGATGAACACCTTACTTTCGAAATTATACAAAAATTTACACGGAAATCCTACAGCTTTTTCTAGTATTGAAAAATTATATGCTGAAGCTAGAAAACACCGTAAAAATATTACACGTAAAAATGTTAAAGATTGGCTTTCAAAACAAGATAGTTATACTTTACATAAACAAGTCAACAAAAAATTTTCACGTAATCGTATTTATGTTACAGCTATGGATCAGCAATGGGAAATTGATTTGGCAGATATGTCTTCTTTAGCAGATTTTAACCATGGATACAAATTTATGCTTACATGTATAGATGTATTGAGTAAATACGCATGGGTTGAACCATTAAAATCAAAACATTCAAAGAATGTTTGTGATGCTTTTCAAAATATTTTAAAAAGAGGTCGAATCCCTTGGAGAGTGCACAGCGATAAAGGAAAAGAATTTGTCAACAAAGATTTCCAAAAATTATTGAAAACAAATGATATACATTTTTTTACTTCTCAAAACGAAGACATTAAATGTTCAATAGTAGAATGGTTTAATAGAACTTTAAAAACTAAATTATTTAAGTATTTTACAGAGTTTACTACTTATAAATGGATCGATATTTTACCCTCAGTTGTTTCCAACTACAATCACTCTGTTCATAGATGGATTAAGGAAAAACCTATTAATGTAGACTATTCTAACGAAAAAATTATATGGCAAAGACTCTACCCTGAAAGATTATACACTAGAAAGTCTAAGATTGATATAGGAGATTACATGCGAATTAGTAAACATAGAGGTGTATTTGACAAAGGTTATTTACTTCAATGGAGTGAAGAAGTTTTCAAAGCAATGCATATTGTGAAGACCCGAAATCATATACTTTATACAATTCAAGATCTGGAAGGCGAAGGTATAGAAGGACGTTTTTATGAAAAAGAACTACAGAAAATTGATTTTAATCCTATTATCAAAGAATACAAAATTGAAAAGGTTTTGAAGACTAAACGTTTACCAGATGGTCAGAATAGAGTACTTGTGAAGTGGTGGGGTTATCCTGAAAAATTCAACAGCTGGATTTTAGAAAAGGATATACAAAATGACGACGACGACGATTACGATGAACAACTTTGAATTGACATATTATGTTCAACAAGATGCGCTATTATCACAAAACTTTTTAGGGGTTTTTGCTTGCGATACTCTACCGAAGATAGTTAAAAGACCTGCGGCTTTAATTGCAAACACGGATACATCTTTTCAAAAAGGAAGTCATTGGATAGCTATGTATTTTGATAATGCTAACTCTGTATATTATTTTGATTCTTATGGTTTACTACCAGTTATTCCTGCTTTTATAAACTATATTAACAAAAATGCTTTAATAAGATATACAAATAAGAAACATTTAAAAAATTTTAATAGTAGGGTTTGTGGTATATATACTTTATATTTTTTGTATCATAAAGTGTGACATGTTCCTATGTATAAAATGTTTAAAAGTTTCAGTAACACAAATTTTGTTTATAATGATAAATTGATTTGTAAGTTTTTTCATTGTAAATTTTCTGTAAAAGGTCACTTGCGAAATAAATTATGTACACGTTTGTAAAAAGTTAACTCCTTCTTTATGTATTTATATATAAATTTTACTTCACTTTGATAGCTCCGCCTCCTTTATATTTTTGTATAATTTTATTGGTTACTTTAGTAGCTCGGCCTTCTTATAAATTTATAACTGAGCGTTTAGTTGTTAAATAAAAAATTTTTTATTTTGAAATGGATAGTAGTAATAGTACGCATTCAGAAACATCTCGCATTAGCGTTTGGGAGTTTTTTGGAAAACGTCTACCTCCAAACGAAGTGGTTTTCTTCAGTCAGGTCATACTAATATACATTGTAGTCATTACAGCTATAATAAATTTATCTCTCTACAATAATAATACACAATTGTGGGTTGGTCTTTTGTGCGCTTGTATAGGATATTTATTACCTAGCCCCGTACCGACAGTATTACAGTCATCTAATTCATTGAAGACCGTACCTACAGCAACAGCAAACAACATTATAAATAATGACAACCTTTGAAGATCAATTTTATATCACATTACCTAGTAATAGCAAAAATGGAAACAAGCCCTCTGATTTTTCAGCCCATCTACTTTACCGTTTAAAACTAGATGGAAGCTGGGAGGTAGGGCTAAGTGAAATAATATATCCCTATAGTTGGGCTACATTTACTAATCATGGTGGAGATAATGTAATAACGTTAATTATGGATGGTGTTGGAAATAAGGTCAAAAAAATTAAAGTAATAGTTTTTGAAAAACATTACTTTACCATATCTGAATTAATTGAAGAGTTGAATGCAAAAGTTGGAGCAGCTGTTGCCGGAACTAACATGGAAATCATGTTTTCATACGATGAACATAGTAGAGGATTAGTTAATTTGAAAATAAAAAGTGGTACAATCTTATGTAAAATCGATATAAGCAAACAGTTAATGGAGCTTCTCGGATTTAGCGCTACCAATACTGAGGCCTATGCAACTGCTGATGATTTTTTAAATAGAGCTGTGAATATTAACTTATATACTGTTGGAGAGAAACCTCCAAAAAATTCTAACACACATATTCCACCATCCAAAGCTGTTTTTCTTGCCAAGCCTGGAACAAATCATTTATACATGTTAGGCATTCAACCACCAAATTTGAATGATTTACAGAATTTTTATGTTTACTGTAATATTATTGAAAATCAGATTGTTGGAAATACTTTAGCACCGCTTTTACGTATAGTAAATGTTCAGGGAAAATACAAAGATAATGTGAGTCGATTATATGAAACACCTCACTATATACCCATTCAATTAAAAGAAATTACAGTACTCGAGATTAATATAAAAAACAGTATGAATGAGCTTATACCCTTTCAGTTTGGGAATGTTATAGTTAAATTACATTTTTGGCGACGTACTCCTTTATTCCTATAATCATAGTATCAAATTTTTATTTATTCATTCATTCATTTGCATTTGGACACATTGTCGTCAGGTTGAATTTTCGCAAATGCTCTTAATTAATTAATTCATTTAGTTGTTCCTTTTGATTTTCAAAGCAGAATATGCATACCTTATTTATCCCTGAAACCGTTGATTACTGGATCAAAATTTATCAACACAGCATTCAAGATAATCTATTTCAGTTAGGTGGTACCCTAGAAGGTTTCCGAGCAGCATACCCCTATTATTATAGACATCAAGGAGCTGGAGTTGGTAATTTTTTTAAGAGTTTGTGGCCTCTAGCTTTGCCTTTGTTAAAATCTGCAGGAAAGCATGCACTTGCTGCAGGTTCCAAAATTGCAGGCGATGTTGTAGAAGGCCGTTCTTTTAAAGAAAGTGTTGCTGAGCATGGACGAAACGCAGCTGGCAGCTTATTACACGAAATGGGCGAACGCATTCATAAAAGAAAAGGTTTAGGGAAGCGTAAACATATAAATTCTATGATACATATAAAAAGCAATAAAAAGTTAAATGATGGTCAGCGTCAACAACATCAACATCAAAAACAACATAAACGTAAGCACCTGAAACAATGTTCCTCATTCTTAAAAAAGACTCCATGTAGAGTAGTCAGTTTCAAGGATATCTATTCAAAATGAGTAAATTTATTGATGCTGCATCGTCTCCTAGTAGTAAAACGGAGTTAGATTTATTTACCTTACCTCCAACACAAGTTGCTATTCATAGAAGTTTTTGGTCTGAAATTCAGTTACAAAATCCTTGTACTAATGAAGGACCTTACGAGTTTGTTATTTCACCTGATTCATATATGTTGGACTTATCAAAAAATTTTGTATATTTTACTATTCGAATTACGAAAGATAATGGCGCTGCTTGCACTTTAACAGCAGATGCCAACAACAATATCAGTGGTAACATTGTGGCGCCAATTAATTTGATCGGCAAAACATTTTTTAAACAGATCAAGATGTACTTAAATGGAAAATTAATATCTGACAGGTAAGTTTTATAATTAAATGTATGTTTACATTTTTTAATTTTAACATTTTAACATTTCAGTGGGGATAGATACGCTTACAGATCTTATTTAGAAACGGAATTGAACTATGGTCGTGATGCTAAGTCGACACATGTTTCAGCTGCTGGTTATGCTTTTGAAAATGGCGATGTTCTTGATATAAAGAAAAACAAGGGTGCTTTGGAAAGAGTTCAGATGTTCAAAAACAGTGCAGTTGTTGAATTAATGGCTCCTATACATGCCGATCTATTTATGCAAGAACGTTTCCTATTGAATCAATGTACTTTGAAAATTGATTTATACAGACATAGAGATGATTTTTGCTTGCAAAAATTTATATCTACTGACAACGAAGCTTATAAAATCGAGGTTAAAAGCATGTCTTTATTTATTAAAAAAGTTGAAGTTGCGGATAATATCAATCTAGCTATTGCATCCATGTTACAAAATACAGCTGCAAAATACCCTATTCATCGATGCCATGTTACAAGTCTATACATAACAACTAGTCATCGCTCAGCTCCTCTGAACTCATTGTTCACAGGTCCTTTACCTCGTCGTCTCATTGTGGCGCTTGTTGATGGTTCGGCTGCTAGGGGTGATTATTATCAAAGCCCCTTCAATTTTAAGCATTTCGGATTAAACGAAATTAAAATAACAAGTGGCACTACAACATTACCTACACCACTATATATGCTAAATTTTAAAGAAAACAAATATTTGCGCACTTTTGTACAATTATTTGAGGGTGTACGAATTGGTACAGATAACAAGGGTAATGAAATTACTCGAAATTCTTTTACAACGCATAACACGGTTTTTGTTTTTGATTTGACTCCTTGCGGTATGGATGGTAATTTTTGGGAACTCCTACGTGAAGGAACCACTAGTTTACAGATGAATTTTGGCGAGGATATACCAGATGGCGGTATTGAAGCACTTATATACGCAGAATTTGACTCTCTCGTAATGATTGATAAAAATCGTGAAACCTTTAGGGATTATAGTATTTAAATACGTTATATTTATATGTACATTTCATCTCATTTTTTTATAATAATAAAAATCACTTATAGTTGTTGTTGTTGTTTGTACAACCCTTCTCTTTAGCTATTGTTTAGAAATATTCTTTTAATTTATTCCTAATTATGAATGAACTTTCTTTTATTACTCCTTCTTTCCTTTATTTTCTCCTTTAATTCTACAGTACTATGTAATTATCTTGTACGTTCTTTTTACCCTAAGACCTGTTTGTGCATATTCTCTACATATCGTTTACTCGTACATCTCTAAATATCTGACTACAGTAAACCCTTTTTTTATATTCCAGAAGTTGACGCACACACACACACACACACTCATAGTAGAACTCTAAAGAAATTACCTCTACTATTAAATGCAATAAATAAAAAAATTTTATTAATTTTAATTCAATTTAATTTATTTGAAACAAAATATACATATATATATATATATATATATATATACAAAATTTAAAACAAAATAGAATAAATTATACATATATACAAAATTTAAAACAAAATAAAATATACATATATATACACATAGATACTATATACATATGCAGCCACCCCCGCCGCCGCTGCCGTCGCAGACCTCGCTAGAGGTTTCATGCGTATCCACTAAAATTTTTACAAATTTTAATAACTATTTTAGTTAAACAAAAATTTTTACTCTAATATATCATTTTAACTGTTAAGTAATAAGTACAAGATCTATCAATAGTCTTTATTTATCACAAATTTTTATCGTATAAAATTGTGTAAATATTTGAAAGCTTCTAGAATATTCTAGAAATGTTCTTTGGTAAGTTTTAGACAGCTCAGCTAGCTTATAAAATTTATATATCTACGACGTGTTTTAACTATAACATCATAACTTACTAGAAACACGGTAGCGCCAGTCCTATCCTCTCCTCGACGTAGCGATCGTCGGCGTTTCCCCATTCAGCCCTCGCACCTGGGGGGAGGATATTCCACAGGTGCGAGGCTAGGTGGCCGTCGTCCAGCGAAGGGTTTTCGAACATCCAGCATAGACGTTTCATAAAACCCCAAAAGGGTTTCTGTCTAGCCGGATATTCAACCCCTCGCTGGCTTTTCCACCAGCTCTTGGAGTCCGTCGACGCCTCCGCCCAAAAGACGGATGCCCACGCGTCAATGTCGGCCATCGTTAAAAACGGTTCTAAATTAATAATAATATTATAAAATAGCATCCATATTAATTTTTAAATCAAAATATTTGTAAAATCATCGTACCATAAACCTCGTAGGCGGCTCTTAACGCCGAAATAAACGTAATGAATAGGGCCTCCATTGGTAGTCTCAGGTGTCGCCCGCAAGTACAAAAATAAGAATGGTTTTTCTTCTTCTATTTTTTCTATTTATACCTCTTTACCCTCATTAAACCTTTTCCAGTTTTTTCTGCTTTTTGGTTGAATCTTTTTGGTTTTTCTTTGAAGGTTGTCAACTCTAGGTTATTCTAGAAAACTATCAGAATAACAATAATCACCACCTTAATTGTTTTGGTATTGCGTCTCTTTAAAGGCTTTAGGCTCTAGGTTATTCTAGAAAACTATCAAAATAACAATAATCACCACCTTAATTATTTTGGTAAAGCATCTCTTGCTACCGTGTTTTATAGAACCTTTGACCTTTTCTAGCATTTCTAATTGGTTTTACGATCTAAATGGTTTCAGCTGTCTAACCTTTCTATGTTTGCTCTGGAAAACACTCTGTATACAAAATCGTATCTACCTACATAAATAATCCAATATAATGTATTAATTTTCTATACATAGAGTAACGTTCATGTATAGCTACCCTTGATGATTTAGTTCTTTTCTTTTTTCTTTTCTTTTCTTCAAATATTTTTGTGGTATCAATTACTTTTTTACATTTAGAATATTTTTCATCTCAAGTGTTCACTTTTCTACATGCGCTTTATGCCAATTTTTCTATAAAAGAATTTGGTCATTTACGACCTTATAAGTATAAACCCGTAGGAATAATGTTTCAAGTTTTATAGACTCTTAGAGTTTTTATATGTGGAATTGAGCATTCTGATCTAAAAGACCATTCTAATTTGGACCATCGTTCAGTATGCAGGGCTTCCGATTAGCTATTCTATGAACCTGCAGACGGCGCACCTCTTATTTTGGAGCCCGAGGGCGCTTTTTTTGAACGACTTCCTCCGTGGGTGGAGGAGGTCAATTTTATAAATGCTTTCTTTCTTTTTTGTTTTCCATTTTTTGTTCACATTATCATAATTTTTGTATTTAGACTACAGTATTTTGGCAATAAACAAAAATAAAATAGTGTTTCAAAAGTTTTATAATAATAAGCTAGAATGTTGCATTAAATTAAAAATTTTTGATATGTAAAGATTTTTTCAACTCTCCAAATTTTCAACATGCTTTTTACGACCGGCTCGTTATGGTCATTTTCTATAAAAGACCTTATTTGTCTACATGCATTTTATGGCCAGCTCGCTCTGGTCATTTCTATAAAAGACCTTCTTGGTCATTTTTGGCAGTCAATCAAACTTTATACGCATGTACCCGTAAGGATAATGTTTCATCACGTATTGACTCTCTCGAGAATTTACTCATTAAACAGACCATTACTGACCAGATTGACCATTCTGACATTTGTTGACTTGAACGATCGTTCAGAAAATGGGACCTCCGAAATATATTTACACCTGCAGGTGGCACCCTTTTGACAAAGGGGGTCCGGGGTGCAAATTTTTGAGGGCTTCCTCTTCCCAGAGGGGGAGCCGTTTTTACACATGATCTCTATTTATTTCTTTTCATTTTTTGTTCATTTTAGTTTTCCTTTTTCCATTTTCAGTTCATCATCAATTTTCCTTTTTCATCTACAGTAACACATCTATTACCCTAATTCCTCTATTACCATAATAGAAAAATTTACCGTAATTCTACTATTACGATAATTCCCGAATTTGTATCCTTTACCGTACGTCAACTCTCCAAATTTTCTACACGCTTTTTACGACCAGCTCATTATGGTCCTTTTCTATAAAAGACCTTATTTGTCTACATGTTTTTTATGGCCAGCTCGCTCTGGTCATTTTTATAAAAGACCTTCTTGGTCATTTTTGGCAGAACATCAGACTTTATACGCATGCACCCGTAAGGATAATGTTTCATCGCATATTGACTCTCTCGAGAATTTACTCAGTAAACAGACCATTACTGACCAGTTTGACCGTTCTGACATTTGTTGACTTGAACGATCGTTCAGAAAATGGGACCTCCGAAATATATTTACACCTGCAGGTGGCACCCTTTTGACAAAGGGGGTCCGGGGTGCAAATTTTTGAAGGGCTTCCTCTTCCCAGAGGGGAAGCCGTTTTTACACACGATCTCTTTTTATTTCTTTTCCATTTTTTGTTCATTTTAGTTTTCCTTTTTGCGTTCATCATTGATTTTCCTTTTCCACCCACAGTAACACATTTATTACCATAATCGAAAAGTTACCGTAATTCTACTATTACGGTAACTCAAGAACATGCATTCTTAACCGTACGACCTATAAATCGACCGTATATGTTTACTGTACGACCTATTAATCGACGAAGAAATTGACCGTATATGTTTACTGTACGACCTGTAAATCTGCCAAAAGCCGATCGTATATGTTTACTGTACGACCTATAAATCGGCCAAAAATGACAAATTATAGGTCGTACACAAAAGATAGGGTATCCTTAAGCGTACGACCTATACGGGCCGGCCTTACTACTCATCTGGTTTATCAGAAATTTCTAGTTTTGGTCCATCTTCAGGTTTGACTTTAAGACAATGATCCAAGTGGTTCTTGGAAATAACATCTTTTGAAGTGTCAAAATCAGTTATACAGTAGGGACAAGTGGTTACATTTGGATGCTTAATTTCAAAGTGGTTGACCAGCTTACGAGGCAATGCAAATAGCAAATTGCATGCTGGACAAAGATATCTAAGACCCCCATGAACAGCATTATAATGCTCAGCCAATCGATTTGGTCTTGAAAATGTTTTTTGGCAAGTAGTACTAAGATTTTTAGTAGACATTTGGTAGAAGTATTGATCAGAATTCTTATTAATAAACTTTGGATGATATCCTTATTTATAAACTTTGCATATAAATCCTTATTTATGGACTCAGCATAAAATTTCTTATTTATAAACTTTGGTGCTGTTTGAAAATGTCAGCTTGGCTGAAACTTGGTTAAATCAGAATTGCCATGCCACATTCTCTATAAAAAAAACATAAAAACTAAGGGTTGAACAACATTGACTGATAAATGACGACTACACTTGTATGAAAAGACATGTGTTTTTTAAAGACATGCATTTTTCCGCCTGTTCTAGAAAAAGACATGCATTTTTTAAAATATAAATAAAAAGGACTGAAATTTCAAAAAACCCGTAGGGTAGCAAAAAAATGAAACAGTGCAAGTTTTGAAAAAATCACTGGCATATGTTTTTTTACTGTATAACAATGTGTCCCTTGTTTATAAATAGTTGATGTATGAGGGAGTCTGAGAATGTTTGGTGGAGCCACTGGGCATTTGAACAGTAAACCGGGGTAGCCAAGGGCGGACCCCCCCCCCGAGAGCTTTTGGCACGCTGCCAGGTAAGAAAAATTTGCCTAAGTTTTGTGTGTGGCGGACCCCCAAGTTGCTTGACTGAACCCCCCTCTTTACTACTATTATAATAATCAGCATAAAGTTCCCAAATTCAATGAATAGAAATGCACCTAATATCCATTTTTTTATTAGAACGGTTGTTTTGTGTCTGTCTATTTATGGACATATGAGCACGGGCTTTACCAGTGGTCATTTGCAGAAAAAAGCAAGGTGAGCCATGCTTTTGTTCAATGCACATTTTTTAATGGGCATTTCTACCGGTCACTGCACATGTTTTGTAAAACAGAATGCTGGTTTTGCACCTTGCTTCTTCACCCCTCAATTTGTACAATATGCTGCATTGAGCGTTGGAATTGTACATTTTGAATTGTGCATTTGTGTCGCACGAGGTTGTGCGACGGCTTCCGAATTTGCGCAGATATTTCCGTGCAATCATTTAAAATGAGCTGTTAAGCTATGTGATCGTTGGTTTATTGAACAAATTAGTCTGCGCAACAAAAAACTGCACTTTGGTACACGGACACTATTGGAAATTTTTTTGAGAGAGTGCATGGTCAATATGGGAAAAATACGTTTACGGCGTCCACAGGCTTGAAAAAATGCATATACTGCATAAATGATATTGATGTATAAAAGTGGAAAAATTGACAGCTGTACAGTATCGCTGGTTTTTGTTGGAGACAAACATTTTTGCCTCCGCACGAAAATTTTTTTAAAAATGTTTGTAGAAAGTAGAAATACATTTTGTCGAGATAACAGTTTTGTGACGCTTGGCGCAGGAGTATACGTTGTAATTCTTGGAATTGGACAATCCACCATTTTGTCCCAAATTGTGCTTCTTTCAGAAATATGTTCAGGAAAGGGGGATTCGACGGGAAAAAATAATATTTGTGCTGTTTATGAGGTCAGCACCTGATATTGCTGAAGGTGTCGGGAAATGGGTGATTTGTACTTTGAAGTCATGGAATTAAACAATCCATGCGCCCTCAAACTGCGAGCAAAGAAAGGTTACGGGGTGGAAAAAGCACTAACCTTCATCCGATATAAAATTTTACGCCTATCTATATTTTCGATCTTTGGAACGTCCGGTTTCAATGCACAAGATATCATCAAAAAAATACAAGTGTAACGCAAAAATGCTAACTAAGTAAAAGCACACAATGGTATTTCTGAATTTATAAAAGTTTTTCACTTGGTAAAAAATGTATCCCCTCGTGTCTGTTCATTTTGTTGACTATATTTGTGGGTATGGCCCATAAGCGCGAACGGCCCATTGGCGCGAAAGGGCCCACAAGCGCGAAAGGCCCATAAGAGCGAAAACCCAGAAGGGTTCATAAGCGCGAAAGGCTCACAAGCGCGAAAACTCTATTTCTACCCTATCATATTAAAACTGCCTGTGAGAAAAGGCGTATTAATATGCTAATGAAGCCCCGTCTTTTTGAGTTAGAAATAGAAACAAAAAAATACAACTAAGAACTTCAGCAAAACAATACATTCAAAAATTTCACTCTATGGTTCAGTTTCGATAGATCAGTGATATAAATCATGGATTTTGGTATCTGTATCACAGGTATCTATGCCATGTTCGGCATCTTGTTGTAAAAAGTCACGGGTGGTTATGACCGATAATTGAATGAAAACGACTTTTGTTAATTTTTTAGGGTAAATAAAATCTTAAACGTTAGCACAGATAAAATCGGAGACTGCAGAGTTTAAACATTAGCATACAATAACAGGGTTTTTTAGCATTGTGCGAAAGGGAGAAATTTTAAAAAAAGTTCGAGAAGAAAGTTGAAGATATCACAGAATGATGGTGAAAAATCAAAATCGTCATTTTATCTCCTCATCGCCTTCATCACTTTTGCTTAGTGAACGATTGTGGCTCGAATCTGAATCGTCTTCGGTTCTAACCTCTTGAACACTACTTTAATAATTCGAAAACAGCTGTTTTGGCATATCCCAAGTTTACACAAATTAGTAATAGTGAGAAAGAACTAGTTGAAGCGCAGTTCCAGATACAATAAAAACATTAAATTTAATCCCAACAGAGCATGACTAGTGATTCCTAAAAGTTTTACTTTGAAACTAACCCCTGAACTTGTCGGTTTACTAACCAAGTGCGTAGTAAGAATGAGCTAATTTAATTAGAACCAGATGACTGCCTTATTCCTTTTGAAGTTACCAACATCAAGCATCATTTAATGAATTGATTATACAATAGAAGCAGTTTATCAGAATTAACAAGCCTAAACATTAGTTTGACACAAACAAAGTAACATTTTTCAACCGTGCTAGCTGTACTAATGAAATATTTCTTCATTAGCACGAATGCTAATGGGACTCTTGCTAAAACACACTGTACCTTAAGTTCCTTCAAATTAGATAGGACAAATTTTTCGCGCTTGTGAGCCTTTCGCGCTTATGAGCCTTTCACAGCAGAAAAGATAGGACGCGCTAGAGCATATGCTGTTTTCGCGCTTATGAGCCGTTCGCTCTTATGGGCTCATTCGCTGTTATGGGCCGTTTGCGCTTATGAACCCCAACCTATATTTGTTATACAAATAAATGAAAATGATTTTGGGGCTGCGGAATGAAAATTCGACGTTGCTCAAGTGCGAAACTCGCACGAAACCCAATAATTTTTGACTTTTCAAAAAGAATAAAGCTAGACGTGGATTTGATGTTTCGCAAACCGAGAAATATGAATGCAACAATTGTGCTAAGCTAGGACGCGGAAAAAGCCGAGTCTGCCAAGTTCTGACGTATTTTATTCACACAGTTTTTTGCTACCAAATATAAGAAAAAGTTAATAGAATTAATCTAGGCATTTACAATGAATTGAAAAATTATGAAGGGAAAAATAATCAGGGGTCGGTTTCTCGAAGCTCCTGAACTTAATTCGTCAGCGAAATTGGCAGTTCATTAATGAAATTTCCGAACTTCGTTGACGGAATTTTGTTTGGGGTTTCCCGAAGAAAATTTCGTTGACGAGATTTTGCTGATAAAATGTTCAGTTCATTGACGAAATTTTCCAGTTTTTTCCACGAAATGTGGCTTTGAGCTTCTCAAAGCTCCCTAAATATTTTCGTGCTGAAATTTCCACCTCGTTGGCGAAAAAAACTAGGTAGGTTCGGACCTCTCCAACTGTTCATAACAGCCAGTTTTTTAACGTACGAAGAATTGAACGAAAGTCAATATTCCTCTTTAATTATTCAAATGTATTGATTGATCAATTTTGTAATTTTTTTGTGTTCTATGTTCCAATATTTTAAAGAGTTGTGTCGCAACTTGGCGCACATTTGGGCGCCCACCTCCATTTGGCGCCTTGCCTCACTTTGGCGCCCAAGCTGTGTCTTACTTGGCGCCCGTGTCACTTTAGTGCCCATCATGCAAATTTTAGGAGCAGTTTAAAATTTTATATTCTGCTTTACGCTATAAAATATCTGCTATACTTTCCTGTACGAAAACTATTTACTCTGCTGGAATCTTTTAGTAAACTGCTACATCTTGTGCTAATTATCATAAAATCAACAGCACATGGTGTGACAACATTATGAAAATCTTACATTAGAGAAATGAAGTGGACACTAAAAAATCATTTTGCTAAACATTTTACCTTATTTTTTTATTTCCTGCATAAAATTTCTTTTGTTTCCCTCTCATTCTTTCCTCTGTTTGAGTTTCTTCCTTTATTCTCCTCATTTTGAATCACACAATTCTATGTCCCACTGCTTTTCCGTTTTATTTCCATGTTGTGTTATCTCCGTTTGTTTCTCCACTTTTATTTCCATACATTTTTTTCCGTTTCATTCTATCCACCATTTCCCTTATTATTTTATATTACTTTGTGTTTTTTTTGCATTTCAGTTTCTGTTTTGTACTTTTTTCTTTCTATATAGTTTCTTCACGTTTGGGGCCTGGTCGTTCACGTTACTGTAATATTTCTCTTATAGTCTGCTAATTCTGAGCCATCTTTAATTTGTTACAAATCTTTATGTTACATTATGATCTATAGCAGAGACACATGATATTTCAGGGCCACTGCAAAGCGACTTCTACCGACAGGCTGTTTTTGTTTTTTCCTCATTCCCAAATTTCTTTCCTCAAAAGACCTCATTTGAGGAAAAAAAGATGGTGAGCAAACGGACAACAGAGAACAAAAAAATCCAAAATACAGGAATTACTTTGATTAACCAGCAAAATAAAAAGCCTTTATGTTACTGCAAATCACAAGCATACAGGCACAGCATGGAAATTCTGCTGGGGGTCAGTCTAGACGGGGGGGGGGGGGGGTGGAATAGAATTTTTTTTGTTCTTCATAACGAAAAGAAAGGTTTTAGAAAGGTATTTTAACATATAAGCAGCATATTCTTCAACCTATAGTAGTCAGAATCAAGTATGCTTTGTTTAGAAAAGTTGTTAATTTACAGCATCTTCTCCATTTTTACGAGAACTTTCTCTTCTTTCTTGCTCATTTTCCTTCGTCATCTTCTCAATCATTGCTGGGGGAGTAATATCTGCTGGGTATCAGCAAGAATATGCTGGGGGTCAAAACATCCCCAAATCCCCCGCATGCATGCATGATCACAAGTATTAATTCGTCAACAAACCAAAGTTTGTGAACGAAATCCTTGGCGAGATTTCGTCAACGAATTAAAAACGGTTGGGAAGCTTTGGGAAACCCAAAAAAGAGGTTCCCGAAATCTCGTCAACGAATTGGAAAATTTCGGTGACGAACTTACCTCACTGACGGAATTTTCGTCAGCCGGCTCTGAGAGAATCACAGTTCGGCCACCCGTTACAGTCGGCCAGCCGGTATGGTCAGCCAACTGGTACAGTTAGCAGGACAATACAGTCGGCTATCCGCTACACAATCAAAGAAGCTTGGTGGTACTTATGCACTTTAGCGGCCCCTGAATTTTTTCTGTTGTATTTTTTTTTGTGTATTTCTCGAAAACGCTTAGCGCGTTTTCGTACGTACGGCACTCACCCTCAAAAAAGTTTCCGACAGGGCAAAGATCAGAATGTAAAATGACGCTCAGCCATCGGAATAGATACTCAACATGACTGGCAATAGGCATCGGCCTGCGTGGCTCCACTCCGCTCCTGTGTCTAAAGGGTCATTTATACTTGCTTTTTTCAAACGGAACGGTTCGCCAACAGCTTGAAGCGTTCAGCCTGAAAATCCAATTTCAATCGGAAAGGGTAACTATAATTTTGTGGCAAACGACGAATGGTAACCTCCACCGAACCAAACGTAACGAAAATTTTCTTTTCGTTCGGTAACGCTGTGTCGATTGCATTCCGTTCCATCGGAAAAGGCAACTATAAATGACCCTGCCCGAGAAATAATTAGGTCTAGCAGTCGTATGCTATACCTATACGCTATATATACTTCCCATGTTAGAAAGCTGTGAAAAAAATTGAGGATCCGTAGAGTGCATTAACTGCCAAAAGCTTTCTTTTATACGAACTGAGACCGTTCGACCTGTTTATGGATGCATTTTTGTGAGTATATAGGTGTACTTTCCGGTGATTATATTCATTTGAAAACCATAACGTATTATAACAGCTCAGATATTAAAGGAAATGTATAATTAGACTCAGCAGAATCATAATCATGGAGTTTTTCGGGAAAATCTTATTACCTGATTCAAATCGACAAATTTCGCAATCAAATATCGGAATTGAGCCAAATGCGTTTAATTCGCACGTACAATAAACAGTTTGATCCACATTCATTGAATTTACGGTATTACATTTGTCGTTCATATTTGGCACTATACTTCACTCATTTTGAAATAATCGATGCAGCGAGGTCGCAGCCAAACTTTTATTGGAAATTATGGAAGGCTTGTTGATTTTATTCAATAAATTTTTCTTTCATGATACAGATCCCTTTATGATCAGCTTTTCAATCATTTGAAAATTATAGAAATTGACTTCCTGATTTCTAGTAGGGCTGCGTTTGTTGAAACCCCGACCGCCTCATCGATCATTTCAAAATGAATGGAGCATACTTGATAGGAGCGAATTTTGTGATTGAATAATTTAGATGAGGAATAAATGTAAACTAAATGAAAAATGCACAACAGGTACGTGTAAAAAAGCGGGGACTTACCTGTTAAACTTGAACACGGAACTAAAAGTCTACAGTAATCTCCGGAGTAGAAATACAATAACGGCCTATTGGGGAGACCTAATGCGTTTTCATTCAGGTTGTTAAAATATAGATAAATTTCACGATTCAAGTGAACTCCAATAGATCTAAAGCCCGGTTCATACTTCTGCTCAGTGAACAAATTTACCCTGAGCATGCTCGGCGAGCATCTCTAAGTGTTGTATTTGAAAATATAGTCTGGGCTTGGGGGATGGACATACCTGTAAGAGGTCCAACCAGTTGGGGGGAGGGTAAACCCAAAATTTTGGTGGGAGGGGGCCGGGGTCGAAAAACCCCTAAAAAAGTCGAAAAAATTTCGAAAATTTTCAAAAAAAGGCCAAAAAAGCCAGTTTTTTCTTAATTTTTTCCAGTTTTTGCGAGTTTGGGAGGGGGGTTGGGTATAGGGTTGACCAAGTTGGCGGTGGGGGTCCCAACATTTGGGTATAGGGTTTGACCAAGTTGGGGGGGTCCCAATATTTGGGTATACAGTCCAGATCACAAGTAACATGTGTTTTTGCTTGTGGGTTGCTTGTCACAAGCGCCAATTTGGCAAGCGCTTGGCAAGCAATCCACAAGCGAAGCACTTGTGGATTGCTTGTCCAAGCGCTTGTGAGTCGCTTGTCCAGTGCTTGTAGGTTGCTTGCCAAGTGCTTATGACCTGTTTGCCAACTGCTTGTGAATTACTTGCCAAGCGCTTGTGAATCGCTTGCCAAGTGCTTGTGAGTCGCTTGCCAAGCACTTGCAGCTGTCAGTTGGAATATATTTATGAGGGCAATTATTTATTGGAAGTCTGTCGGTGTACTTTGAGGACGTTCATAACATGCGGCTTTTTGAAAGCAACAGCAGACATTTTTTGTTTTCGACTTTTTTCGAAGAGAAAAATGTACCATACGTTTTTCAAAATATGCTCCCTGCTGTACATGCATAAAAACGGAATAAAGTAAACTTTTTCTTAAAATTTTCTTAATAATTAATTACAGTGAAAAAGCAAGTGCTATTTTATATTTTTGAAATTGTCTGCTAAAATAAATTGGACTAAAAATTTGTGAGCATGCCCAGCCAGCCTGTAACAATTCTTCTGGAAAAAATTCCACCAGACAAGCTCTGCCAAAAATTTTGACTACAATGCTGTTGTCATTTTTCCATTTTACAAGGATTTTATGAAAGCCTTACTGTAGCAGACCGATTGTTTCATATCATCAACATATTTCACGTCTACAGTAATCCATGTATCCCTTCTGAGGAATTCTTTTGTCCAAAAAGACAAAGGCGTCCCTAAACCTGAAGAATAAGATCGTAAAAGAGTGTCTGTTGTGCATTGCTTGTGGACTGCTTGTGAAATGCTTGCAGATTACTTGTGCAATGCTTCTAGAGTGCTTGCCGAACCCTTGTGACCTGCTTGTGAATTGCTTGGCAAGCGCTTGTGAGTTGCTTGTGGCAAGCAACAAAATGACAAGCAATCCACAAGCACTTGGCAAGCACGTCGCTTGCCAAGCGCTTGTGGACATGCCACCTTACTTGTGATCTGGACTGTAGGGTTCGACCATGTTGGGGGTGGGGTCCCCCCCCAACCTCCCCCCAATTACAGGTATGGGGATGAAGGCAGGCAGGAGTTGCATCCAGGGATCATCCTTAATGCATGTGTTTCCAACACCCATGATTACCCGAAAACTTGACTTCTTAAAGTACTTAAACCCCACTGCAAAATAATCCAAATTAGAAAACCTTTGGTTTCCTAATTTGAATTCCCCACGAGCTTAGAGTAAAAGAGGAGAACTTTCTCCTAATAATTTTACCTAAAAAAATACATTTACGTATGCAAACAATGCGTGGGCGGAATAACAAGGAATTGTCCCACGTGCTGAGAGAAACACAGCAATAACACGGGGGGATGCAACTAGTACTCAAAATATAAAAACAACACTCTAAATGAGAGCTCACCACATGCATACCAACTCCGAGTTACAGTAAGACATTCTTTGATGGTCCGCATTGCTCACTCCAATTTGAACCTGCATGCATCTTTGAACAATCGACAAACTTATTACAAAAATCCTAAACTCAGCAGAAACACACTACAACACCCCCCTTATTGTAGATTGCCCTAAGCGATCTTCATGAAAAGGAACCAAAACTGGCAAGGGAGAGGGACTCAGCCCTTACAGGCTGTCATCAGGGTGGTGAACGTGTCCTTTGATGTCACACAGTGGGGCCGATGGAGTTGTTGTAGTGTTTTGAGCTGAGTTGGTGGCATGTAGGGTGACCAATGAATCTGCCTGACCCTACTGGCTGGCCTCATCTTCCCATCTGCATGGACTCCTGTGCTGGTGAGCTCCAGTATATCGGTGGGGATGGAGTGCCGACATGGGCTGCAGTTTTGCCGAAGCATTTCAGCCTCGCTAAATGCGGATGGCATCAGGAGGTCTCACCCTGCACGCCACCAAAATCGGCTCAAAACACAATGATTCCATCAGCACCACTGTGTGCTGCTGAAGACCCCTTTGGCCACCCTGGTGACAGCCCGTAGTGGCGGAGTCCCTTCCTCTTGCCAGTTTTGGTTGTTCCGTGATGATCGCTTAAGGCGATCTACCGCAAGGGGGTAGGGGTTTTATAGTGTGTTTCCACTGATTCCTAGGAGTTTCCAAAGTTTGTCGATTATTCGAAGAGGCATGCAAGTCTGAAGTGGAGTGAGCTACGCGGATTATTGAAGGGCGTCTTACTGTAGTTCAGTTTCAGTACGCGTGTGGTGACTGGTGAGTGCTCTCTCATTATGATTCGTGTTATATTTTTTATGTACTAGCGCGCGTCCCTGTGCATTTTTTCGTACTGTTCTTCCAGCACGCGGGACCCTTCCTATTTCTCGCCCATGCACTGGTTCTGTACGTAAGTGTGTTGTTTTTGTGTTAGGTAAAATATCAGGAGAATGTTCTCCTCTTTCGACTTAGCTCTTTGGGAAGTCAAATTAGGAAACCGAAGGTTTCCTAACTTGAGTTAAACCTTTGTGGGGTTTAAGTACTTCAATTAATTAGTTAATTGGGTAAGCGTGGTTGGAAACACGTGCATTAAGGACGATCCCTGGACCCAACTCCTGCCTGCTTTCATCCAAAAGCCCCAACTTATTTTTACAAATACAACACCATAAGGCTGTGTCGTAACATGTGAGTATTGTATAGGCATAACTGATCTAATTTTCTTGAGGAGGGAGGGACATAGCCTGCACAAAAAATAGGTAATGGGGTTCATTAAAAAGAAAAAGTTCAAAATTATTGCATCAAAATTCTAAAAAATGGTTCAAAAACTGATTCCTGCTGTCTAGAAAGCCATAAAAATTCATATTCATGGCACGTAGCCTCGAAAAATTGATAAAAATCGAAATCTGTCACTTTCTATAAAAAGATCGACATTTTCCAGTTTTTTTTTTCATTCAAAAAAATGAGGCCCCACACCGTAGCCTTATAATAGTCATATGATTGGCAAATCTCGATTCCTGGGAAATTCCCATGAAAGTCCTCCCCATTGTGCGTATGACCGACAGCATACATTTGAAACATAAACTCAAAGAATGGCGAATTGAATTTCCCGGTGCAAGAAAGATTGTGCGACACTAGGATGGCGTAAAAATTTTTACATACCTTACATCAGTGAATCTATTTGCTTTATTTGTGAGCAATTGAAAGCGAAAAAACCAATGCTTTTTCAAATCACACTTTTTGATTGCGACCATCAGCAGAAAACAATAATCCAGCAGCAACACCCAAAACAGTGATCAAATCATATAAATATTCCACGTAGCATAAGTAATAGAACAAGCTCGTCCATAATAACCAATAGGTTCTGAAAAAATATCACAATCAAAATATTGGAAAACGCTAAAAAAATATTACGATCATAAGTTTCTGAACTCAAATACAAGCCAACTCAAAAATAGAGTTGTATTCACCATTGCGTTTTAGTACTTACTATTGATCTTGTTTTAGAATGACTATGTTAAATATAATTATTAAAACGGCATTGATCATCGTGTTTTATCCCAGTTATATGATTGAAAATGTACATATGTAGTTTATTCAATCGTGTTAAAGCTGGGAACTGTTTTCAGACGACATATGACAATTTTTGGGATTCAAAATAAACGTTTCCGAAGGCTTCCGAAACACATAGTTTTTCAATACCATAAAAAGTCGAAGACACATAGTTTTAGGGTGACATTTTCGGAAAAATGTGTAATCACGCAAATAAATCAATACCATTTTTATTATCTGCTCGAAAACCCAATTTTTCTGAAGTACCACTGGTGTCTAAACCATTGTGAAATAAATTGGTTTTCACCATACATGCAAGTCGGGGGGGGGGTTGAACCCCAGCAAACCTTGATTGACCCCCACCGGATTTGACTACCCCAGCATACATGTAACGGAGCCCTGAGGTCTGGAGGGGGGGGGGGGGGGGTCGGACGATTTTTTTTGGGTCGGGGGTCAGTAATGCCCGAAATTTTTGGGGGAGGGGTCTCTCAAGGAAAAAAATTGATTTTTTAAAGGAAAAGGTCCGAAAAATAGTTCAAAAAGTAGTAATTTTTTTCTAAAAAGACCGAAAAAGTATATTCATGGCGCGAAGCGCCCAGAAAATTCACATTTTTGCCCATTTTTTGTTCAAAAATTGACATTTTTCATCAAAAATTTACATTTTTCAGTATTTTCCTGACAAAAAGTATGGGGGTTCCTACGGCTACCATATGGCTAGCCACAGGGTTGGAAAATTCTGGGTGGGGTCGTCCAATGGCTAGCCATATGGTCGACAATTTCTGGGGAGGGTTCCCATAGCACTTCCCCCCAATTACATGTATGTCCCCCAGCAATGATTGAGAAGATGACAAACGCCGTCATGAAAATGGGAATAATGCTGTAGTTTAACAATTTTCCTAAAGAAAGCATACTTGATTCCAAAAAAGTAACACTAAAACTTTAAAAAGTGCAGTCTAAGCAAATAATTTCACATATCTCACCATACATGTAACGGAGTCCTGAGGTCTGGGGGGGGGGGTTTGCCACTTATTTCGGGCGGGGGGTCAGTAATTCCCAAAATTTTGGGGGGAGGGGTCTCTCAAGGAAAAAATTCGATTTTTTCACGAAAAAAGTCCGAAAAATAGTTCAAAAAATAGTAATTTTTCCCTAAAAAGACCGAAAAAATGTATCCATGGCCCGAAGCGCCAATAAAATTGATGTTTTTGACCATTTTTTGTTCAAAAATTGACATTTTTCATTAAAAAATTGACGTTTTCCGACCAAAAGTATGGGGGTCCCTAAGGCTACCCTATGGTTAGCCATAGGATTGGAAAATCATGGGGGGCGGTCGCCCAATGGCTAGCCATATGGTCGACGATTTCTGAGGGGAGAGTTCCCATAGCACTTCCCCCCCCAATTACATGTATGTATCTCACTAACATAGGTTGAAGAATATGCCATTCGGATGCTAGAAGACCTTTCTTTTTGTTATCAAGAATGAAAAAATTGTATTCCAGCCCCTATCCTGGCTGACCCCTAGCAGAACTTCTATGCTGTGCATGTAACACAAAATTGGTAAGACATTACTTTCTCAGATACTTGGTAGGGGGAAGAAAACCTCCACTTTTTTGGGGTTTGGGGAGGGGAAGGATAAAAAATATTTACGCCTGATATTTCTGTAACAAATAGCCAGGAGCAAAGAAAACTGTTTTTACCTTTCAATATTCATTTTGCATTACAATAATTAGGACCCGCCTTGCTAGTGCTGTAAAATCCTACTCAATTTTATTTTATATTTTATGTTTTCCTTTATATTGTAGTGCCCTCGTGAAAATTAGTCAATACGTGTCCAGCAGGCTTCTTTTGCATAGGCCAGGTTGTAATGTGTAACTTATGGTAAAAATTTGGTTGAACAGAGTCATATTTGGTTGCTCACTGTAAAACATATAATTCGCTTAATTTCACCAGAAAAATGATTCAAAGCTAGTTTTCTTGTATTCTTTTACATCGATATAGATAATCTACACAAATGTAAATTTAAAGGCATGTTTCTCTTGTCTACGTAATGACATCAGTGATGTTTTCTGCCAAAAAAGCGTTATTTTCTGCAGTGGAAATTCAGGTTATTCAAAAATTCAGCCTGATAATTGATAAAAGTGATTTTTCTTGAGTATGGTTTTTGTTTCACGAAACTAAATCACATCATGAAAATTGTTTTGCTGCACTGGGCTACTTCATTGAATGGAAAGTTTTTCAATTTTTTGTAACTATTATTTTAAATATGAAGCCGAGTTTGAATTCATGATCATAATGGAGGTGATTTTCATAAATTTCAAGTTTAATTTGAATTTGTCAAACTTATGAAAGTGTTTGTAAAATGATATATACCTACAGGTTTTCGAACCTTGTATGTTTATCGAATAAGTTAACTTTAAAATGATTTTCCAGCATTTTAGAGTCTCAAAATCTAAAAAAAAATTCGTTGCGTAGCACTGGAAAGATATAGGAAACAACAGAAGAATAAGAACAGAAGCTGCATTTTCAAAACTCTATACTTTTGAGTCAGAAGGAAACGAACTCAAGTGCTACCTTGGAAGAAGGTTTGTGCAAAAATAAACGAAATATCGTGTTTATTGCATAAAAAATTACACAAAGATTTCTCGCTCGATCTTTGTACATATAGAAAGAAGCCTTCGAGCGTTGAATGAAGCCTGTAGCTGAAAACGCTGGTTGGAAATCAAAATTTGAACAGTAATTTTTTTAACTCACATAAAGTGATTGAATATCTATATGATTTAATTATATAGTACGTTCTACAGTGTGTTATGTACAAGCCCTTGTTTCGATATTCTTCAATTAAAAATTTTTGGCTCCCAAAATTTCAATTTGACCCCTGAAAATTAAGGCCTAGGAGCCGTTTGGCTCCTGGTTTTCAAACCAAAAAAACCCTTGATCTGGCTAATTAAAGACTGATTCGGGGAACCTCCTACACCCTACACGTTGTCCTTATATTGGCTCAAACCACTACAATGACTTTTGTCTAGTCAAGTCGCAGTACCACTGAAGGGGCACCTTTGGCTCCACTCAGTTTGGGGGTCATCTGATGCAATGGGAGGGGTGTTGTAGTAGTGTGTTTCCTTCGATTTTGGCGGATTTCATAATAACTTTACAACTCGGGGAAGTTACCTGCAGGTGCACATTGAAACGGCAGCAGCCGAGCATTCTACTGTAATTACTGTAATTTTAGATTCAGTAGGTGGCAATGTGTGTGTTTTTAACTTCTCTCATGCGCAAAATCTAAAATTGATAAAAGTATTTTTTAGTATTGTCTACTTCTTAATTTATACTTATTTTGTAGAATTGACAGAAAATCGAAATATATATCAACAATAGTGATGTGTGCCAGAAAAATTTCCATATTCAGGTATCCATGTTTTTTGTACCTTCAGATATCCAGATATATATGGACATTTTAAATGTTGTTTGCAAAGAGGTGAAAAGAAGTCACACATTAAGTAATAATACATTGGGTCAACTACAATACTACTGAATGTTTCGTTGTTGAAACTTTGTGTTGTAATGTGGGGCACTTTTTTCCCCCAACTATATTTTCACATTTGTGAAAAAACCCTAAAAAAGTTTCCACATTGTGGAAAATTTTTACATGCTTGATATGTGTAGCCGTAGCGACATTTAATATTATCGTGTTTAAATTAGGTACCTATGTACCAAGTAGTTATGAATTTTTTGAGACTAAACTAATGAAACAGAGTGTTTTTTGACACTGAAAATGCAGGACTGTGTGTATGATTAGCAACGATACGGAACCGAACCTACTGTATAGTTACTCACTCCATCATAATCATGCTCATAAAAGAAAATTTGTTCAATATCTACATTTAAATTTATTTTGATGCTTTTAGTGAATTCTTTATTATACTCATAATGCGTCACCAAATAATTTTTCGAAAAAAATTTTCCTCATTTGTAGAAAGCCTACAAGATTTTTTTCCACAAAAAGCACCATTTGCGGAAAAAATGATGATGTAGGGCCTATTCTCAAGTGAGCGACTCCCAGGTTAGTGGTTCCCAACTGAGCGAATTCCCAATTGAGCGATTCTCATGTGAGCAGGATCTTTTTTAGTCATTTTAGGGGCCTGGGCCCCTAAAAGTTTGGAAATGGCTCCTAAAAATTTACATCTAGGAGCCATTTTGGCCCCTAAAATTTTGACTAATTCGTCTATATTATAGTGAATTGTAGTTATTTTCAGTCAATTTTTGATTTAAAGTAAGTGTTTTACAGGCTCTAAAATCATAAAACATCAAAAATTTTCCAGTGCTTAACGCCGGATCTCATTATATAATTTTTCAAACTAGTCTATTCACTGTTTTTCTACAAATCAAACTTTCTGTGGAAAAAAATTCTCGACAAAGGGAAAAAATACGGGGTTCGACATGGAAAAGATGAATTTTTGGTGCATTTAAGAGATCAAAATCTCAGTTTTTTCCGAGGTGATTCTCATAAATTTCAAGTTTAATTTGAATTTGTCAAACTTATGAAAATATGAACATATTTTTTAGTTTGCAAATTGATATATACATGTTTTCGAACAATGTATGTTTATCGAATAAGTTATCCTTGAATTGATTTTCTAGCATTTATGAGAGTCAAAATCTAAAAAAAATTCGTTGCGTAGCGCAGGAAAGACATAGGAAACAACAGAACAATAAGAACAGAAACTGCATTTTCAAAACACTATACCTTTGAGTCAGAAAGAAATGAACTCAAATGCTATCTTGGAAGAAGGTATGTGCAAAAATAAACGAAATATCGTGTTTTTTGCATAAAAATTTTCTTTGCACAAAGATTCCTCGGCCGATCTTTGCATACGTAGAAAGAAGCCTGTAATTGAAAACGCTGGTCAGAAGTCAAATTTTGAACAGTAATTTTTTTAAGTCGTATCAACTGATTGAATATCAAATATAATTTAATTATATAGTACGTTCTACAGTATTTTACTAGCTCGTTTTTCGATATTCTTCAACTGAAAATTTTTGGCTTCCAAAATTTCAATTTGGCCCCTAAAAATTTAGGCCTAGGAGCCATTTGGCTCCTGGTTTTCAAACCAAAAAAAGCCTGCATTTGAGTGATTTTCATTTGAGCGAATGCCCAATTGAGCGAATTCCCAATTGAGTAAATTCCCAAATGGGCGAATTCCCAAATGAACAAAGTCTCAATTGAGTGATTCCCCAATGAGCAAATTCCCAAGTGAGCAATTTCCAATTGAGTGAATTCCCAAATGAGCGATCCCAAACGAGCGATAGAGAATGTAATAACACTTTTTCACATTTCCCTTCTTTTCCTTATATTTTTCTTTGTAATGTATTTCTTTTTTCTTTCGTTTTGCGTGTTGCTGATATTTTCGTTTTTTATAATATTCAATATTAATTGATAATAAGTTAATAATTTACAAGAATAATAATTAACAATAATTTTAGTTGGTTTTCAGTGATTATCTTCTGACAGATTCAGAAAAATCGACAAATTAAAGGGATTGTACTGCTCAAGAGAACAACTCTGGGGAAAAATTTTAATGGAGTCGATATCCATGAATGTTTGATTTTAAATAGCATTTTGAATTCTTCTGCAGCTATCAGTTAAAGAGTCAAATTTTAAATAAACAGTGAAATTGGTTGAAAGTAGTACTTTTACTCATGATTATCAAAATCGACAATTGCAGCAGAGAAATCAGATGTTCAATGTTTAGTGCATTCAGTCTTCAATGATGTTAGAGCATTTTTACAGCAAGTTTACCCTGCAATGGCCGAATACCACTGATTAGATGCAAGAAATGAAAACAATACACAGTTGTTAATTATGAATACCTCTTGGCTTGTGGATATAAAAACTTGAGACAGGAAACAGAGTAGATATCTGACGAACAAAACCCGAACACTCTTGTTCAACTGGTTGAGGTTCTAAAGGTCTTTTAGGCGGTCCGTATGTTTGGACCAACCTGTATATGGAACTAAAAATTTATGGGCCCGCTCAACTAACCTAAACTTAAATAGTTCCTGAGTAAAAAATTCAACACTACAATTTCAGTGTAAACGATTATAAAGACAGTACTCATTTATGTCATTTCTTAATGTAAATCTCACAGAAAACAGGCTACAGGCTTACACAGGAAAATATTGCAATGACAAGTTGCCGATGAATGAAGAAATTGAGGAAATAACCAAGGCTGCGAGCGACCAGTCGTGTTGAAAGTCAAGCATCGAGGACCTCAAGGAGAAAAAAGATTTAGCTAAAACAAGAAACTTTCATATTTTTTAACAAATGAGAAAATAAATACCTGAGCGTAATTAGGCGCACTAAAAATGTTGGAAGGCCAAGAATGCAAAGCCAGAACAGGGAAGTGATCAACAAAGACGATTTCTTTTCTTCGATTCGACCGACGGATTCCTTAATATAAAGGAAACATCTTAATCAGTATATTCAATAAGACCCATGTAACACATGTATGCATGATCGAGTCGCTCAAAAGAATATCGAAGTGATGTATTCGACATTGTAAGCACAAATAACCTTCTTGACTTCCTCAGGAAGCGATTTTAAAGCGAGTATAAACTTATCTGCGTGAAAATAGCTATGCACAGTTATTAAGCTATGTTTTATGTCCCATTAATTTTAAGATATCTGGACAACTAGAAAAATCAACGCTAGCAAAATATACGTACATGAAGCTAACAGTGTCGTTTCTCGATATACAGTGGAAAAAAGACATTACTTACTTCTAGAAATCAAACATTAGAAATTTGCTATAAAACACAAAGATAAGCTTACAGTAGAAACAGTGTTTTTTCTGCATCCGGCTTTCTGCACAGTGCAGAAAAGCCAAAAAAAGTTTCTACACTGCTGTTTTCTCCTGTTACAATACGATAACAGTGAATATAAGAAAAAAGCAGTAATTTATTTTTGGAAAAACGAATTTATTGTTTTTTTGACTAGACATTTTAAAGTCTTAAAATAAAAAAAAATAATTGATTTTAAAAGCTCAGAACACATTATAGTAGAATATATGTGATCAAACACTTCACTCAAAAAATTCTGCACCAGTGCAGAAATCGAAAAAAATTCGGCACGAAGCCTAAAAAGTCTGCACTGTGCAGAAAGCATGCAACTTACGTTTGAAGCGCATAATAAATACAAAATTATAAAACCGAACGACCCAGAAAAAATGGCGCATAAGAATAATAGGATTGTAAAGCCAATAAATCTACACGTAAAGGTGCAATTATTGAGGATTCTGACAACGACTCTGAAGTAGAGTGAAAAATACACCACCATGTCAATAAAAATGTTCCATAGTAGATAATTAAGTAGTCTAATCATGACTCAACCGAAACAAAATTTTTTGTCGAAATAGTATGAGTCAATTAGGCTATAAGTTTTAGTTACAAATAACCTAGTGTCAATATTTTTGTCGGTGATGCAGTTATCTTATACGTAGAACGATGGACATTGGATCATTTCAAAAAAAATTACAAAAAATTTTTCTCGCATATCATACTGGAGCGATGAATCGAACAAAATCTGCAATTGATTATCGTTTTGGAAAGTAATGAAAATGTTTCAAAGGAAATCCCAGTGCACTGCTCCCAAAGCTTCAGCCGCATTGAAATTTACCGAGACCATCACTGAGAGACTGTTCCACATGGGTTTATTTTTGAAAAATATGTGGAAGAAGGTTGAATTACTGTCACATTGGAATGAATCTACGCACGTATTTCCCGCTGAAGTGGCCGGTAAACTAGCATGGATCAATCGATTACCTACTAGTCAATAGTAGAACAAATGTTTGTCTCGATTTCGGATTAATATTCCGAAATTTTGGTAAGACAGCAGATTTGAAGCTCATAATCAAAATTTTTTATTGAATACTTTGTTTCACTGGCATTGCTACCTTCATAGATTTAAATTACTGGTTTTCATGAGATGTCTAATTTTATAGAGCACATTATTGCATTCTACACCGTTTACAGGGTTAGTTGGATCACCGGTGCAGGAATACCATACTATGGCACCGGCGCCGGTGTCTGGGACATTTTTAGCTTTAGTATAACTCACATCAAAGGCATAAATGATACAACAAATGTAATGAATCGAACCAAAACATACACCGCTATGTTGACAAACGATGACAGAATAACAACCGCCGAAAATTCTAGCGCAGAATCTATCCTGCGAATTCGGAAAATAAGCTGCAGAACTGCCGTAATTTTATTAATTCATACCTTCGCAGGGAAATCATCATGAGTATCAAGACCGACGTGAGAGATTGCATGTAATAACTTGGAAAATCTATAAATATGTCAGTGTGGTGTCCGATCATTTAAAAAGGCAGCAATTGCAGTTCAAACAGGCGCAAATCAATACTTAACACTTATTGTTAGAAAACATAAAATTATGATCTCTAACACTACTTTTGCTTCAGAATGAGTGGAAACCAGAAAATTTCTTTCAGACAAGGCTTAGTATCTGAAAACACTTTTCATTTATTCTCAAATTATGATGTAAACGATATTTAAATAGTACGATTTTCACTAAAATTAACTATGCCATGGTATGTGAATCTTGCGGGATGGTATACCTAATTCCCATACGATGGCGTAAAACCACGCTTACTTTTATAAAAATGACATAAAAAGGAGATTTGGACGCATACTATCAATATATTCTCGTAGTATCTTCGTAATACCTGGAAAAGTTAGGTCATTATTGGGAAAAAGAAACAGAAACTTGAAATACTGACTTGAAAAATAGATAAAAAAGGACTCGACGATAATTCTAGCCGATACGAGCATGATGGATTTAGAAATAAATGCAACGTCGGCTGAAAATGATTGTTTGACTGAGACGCTGTTAACATGAGGTACATATAATCCGTTTCGTTTCTGGGATGTCTAAAAACGTAGAAAATCTTCAATAGAAACAGAACCATTGTCATTTATTTTGTCCATTAGCGTGAAACAAGTGTCTTAAGACTAATGGGGGTGAACCCTAAATTAAACTTACCCGTTATTACAGACTGAAGGGCGTGTATTTTTATGTTCAGTGCGCAGGGCACAAGGACTTTCGGTTAACCTTAATGAACAGACATTTAACGACTCACAAATCTTTGAGGGTAATGGGGTCAATGATTACATCAGAATTTTCCCGATTGATAATAAAAAAGGACCACTTTTGTGATAGTCGAAACTCGAAAGCACTGTTTTTTTTAGTGCCGCGCTAATAAAGTACAGTCTGCGCTAAAGAAAATTTTAGTCGCGCCAAGAAAAGTTATACAAATTAAGGTAAATTAGCAGCTGCGCCAATGGATATGCCGCTGAAAAATAATCGTTGACGGTAACGCCTGGGGGGGGGGAAGGTAACAACATTCTGGGGGATTGGGGAAGCTGGTCCTGCCTGCGGGTCAGCATTTTTTCTTTCTACTCGGTCCATTTGTGCTAGCACAAACGACCTCTCGAAAACCATTTCTACTCCAAAATTCGCAATATGCAACAAATATAATGTGAAATATGAATATGTTGGCTATTTTCACGAGACACATAGGAGCATTACAAATGCACACACATAAAACAGTTGATCACGAAGCACAGGGGCCGTATTCATAAAAAGGCTAAAGTCTATAGACCGGTCTATAGACCAAAGTCGGGAAAAAACGGTATTCATAAAAAGTCTAAAGTCTAAAAGTCGGTCTAAATCGGTCGACTTTTAGACCACAAATTTAGCCTGCTACCCTTGCAGGCTAAATGTATTTAGACCAAAATTTTTCAGCGAAATGGCTGCCTTCTTAACATTTAGGTGTTGAGACGAAAAAGAGTTTTTCGTGATATACGAGATTCCTTAACTTTTAAACCAAAAATGCAAAGATTTCGTTTTGGTCGTCAAGATATATTGAACATTACTGAATTGATTTGTGGAGATATTGAAAGTCCGACTCAGAGAAATTGAGCTATTCCTGCGATTTCGCAAGTTTGTATTGCTATACAGTGCTATTCTTGTAGGACAATTCAAATGGTAATCGGTGACTTTTAGTATTAGTCAACAACAACATGTCGAACTATTCATAAACTTACTGCTGCGATTTTATGCCATTTGCCACAGTGTATCAGTTTTCCAAATGGAGATCAAATTCAAAAAGTTAAATCTGATTTCACTCAAAATCTGGTTTTCCTGATAAGCATTCATGTTTTTCTCGAGAACTTTGAAATATGGGAGGACGGAATTCGTCAGACATGCTCACTCTGCTGTTCTAGTAGCTGATTTTCAATGGTAGAAGTTTAAAATTATTTCTTTACTGTAGGTATAGTCGTTGTTCTATTGTTTCCTTCCTTTATGAGTACATTGCAACGATCATTGCTTCCTCATCAGCTGTAAATCTTGGTCTGACGCTCATTGTCGACCAACGAGATTATGACTATGTCCGTTAGTTTTTGTGTTTTTTACACCTGATCGGAACTATTTTTAACTTGATTTATTCAAACTTGGGGCTGAGGAATGGCGACGCTTATGCCCTTTGTTCAATAATCGACACAATATTTTGGAGTATTTTTTACTTCTATGCTTTATTTATAGATTTGAAAGGCATATAAACTTGTCTTACTTTTTCTCTTCATTGATTGAAAGTGGAATTTTTTAGAAATAGTGACATTATTGTGAATATTCATCAGCGGGAAGACTTCAACAACTATCCTATTGCATATAAAAGTTTTTGGAAGACATAATGAGGATAAAGTATTCGATCGAGCAATCAGGAAATATTAGTATTTTCTCTTATAGCATATTTGAACATTAAATTTACGGTATGGGAAACCTTTTTTCTGGGTGTTTGAGTTTTTTTTTGTTCCAGAATGCGACAAACTAGGCATCGATTTGTAGATCTCCCTGAGACCAACCCAAAAACATCTCTCAAAAAGTTTTATCTCAATTATTTATAGAGTTATGGCTACTAATATTCGATTCTATTAGTAATATCACAGTATCTACTAGTCTTTTTCTGACGGGCTAAAGTCTATAGACCGGTCTACATTAAGACAGCCAAAAAAATCTTTTATGAATACAGACTTTAGCCCGGTCTAAATATTAGACCGGTCTATAGACTTTAGCTCGGTCGATAGACTTTAGACTTTAGCCTCCTTTGTGAATACGGCCCCAGGGGTCGTATTCATAAAAAGGCTAGAGTCTATAGACCGGTCTATAGACCAAAGTCGGGAAAGAACGGTATTCATAAAAGTCTAAAGTCTAAAAGTCGGTCTAAATCGGTCGACTTTTAGACCAAAAATTTAGCCTGCTACCCTAGCGGGCTAAATGTGTTTAGACCAAAATTTTTCATTGAAATGGCTGCTTTTTAAAAATTTGGGTGTTGACTATCAAAGGGCGTTGAGGCGACAAAATTTTTTGATAACAAAACCCCTTAGCTTTGTCTGATACGAAACTTATGCGAAGATTTCGTTTTGATCGTCAAGGTGTATTCAACATTACTGAATTGATTCGTGGGGATCTTGAATGTCCGACTCAGAGAAATCGAGCTATTCCTGCGATTTAGCAAGTTTGCATTGTTTTACCATACTATTCCTGTGGGACTCTCCAAATGATAATCGGTGACAGAAAAAATTAGTATACCAACATGTCAAATTAATCGTGAAGTTACTGCTGCAATTTTAAACCATCTGCCACAGTATATCAGTTTTTCTTGTGGAGATCACGTTCATAAAGTGAAAGCTGATTTTCACTCAAAAAACGGTTTTCCTGGAGGACATTCATGTTTTTCTCTAGAACTTTGGAATATGGGAGGAAGAAATTCGTCAGAAATGCTTACTCGGCTGTTCTAGTGGCTGAATTTCAATGATAGAAGTTAAAAATTATTACGTTACTCCAGGTGTAGTTGTTGCTGTATTGTTTCCCTTCTTTCTGAGTATATTGCAACGATCATTGCTTCCTCATCAGCTGTAAATTTCGGTCCGACTTTCATTGTCCTGATCAAGGACCAGCAAGATATAAGACTATGTCAGTCAGTAGTTTTTGTGTTTTTTTACATATGGTATAAGCTATTTTTAACTTAATTTATTCAAACTTGGAAGTGAGGCATGGCAACTCTTATGCCCTTTGTTCAATGATCAACATAATATTTTCGAGTATTTTTTACCTCTATACTTCATTTATAGATGTGAAAAGCATACAAAACTTATCTTACTTTATCTCTTCATTGATTGAAAGTGTAATTTTTTAACAAATAGCAACATTATTGTGAACATTTATGAATCGGTGATGAGGCCTCAAAGACTATCCTATCGCTTTTTTGGTGATAATGACGATGAAAGGAGGAATTATTAGTATTTTCTCTATAGCATGTCTAAACATTTTATATTTAAATTAACGGTTGGGGAAACTTTTTTTCTGGGCATTTGGGTTTTTTGTTCCAAAATGCGGCAAACTGGCCATCGATATGTAGATCTCCCTGATACCAACACGAAAACGTCTTAAGTTCTATCTTAATTTAAATGTTCTATCTTAATTTCTTATGGAGTTATGGCTACTAATATTTTATACTATAAGTAATATCACAGTTTCTACAACTTTTTTTCTAATGGGCTTAAGTCTATAGACCGGTCTACATTTAGACGGCCAAAAAAATCTTTTATGAATACAGACTTTAGCCCAGTCTAAATGTAGACCGGTTTATAGACTTTAGCTCGGTCTATAGACTTTAACCTTTGGCCTCCTTGATGAATACGGTCCCCGTAGACCTCTAGGCCTCCCTGAGACCAACCCAAAAACATCTTTCAAAAAGTTCTATCTTAATTGTTTATAGAGTTATGGCTACTAATATTGGATTCTATAAGTAATATCACAGTTTCTCTTAAGGCGGATTCATACTTCATCCGGCATCCGAAAAAAGTCTATTTTTAGATTTTTCATCCGGCAAATCGTCCGGCAATCCGGCACCGGATGACGTCATTTTTTTCTTTTTCCCACGCTGCCGTCCCATTTTCTTGCCGGATGACTGGAATTTTGCCGCATCGGAAGAGTAGAAACAGTTTGTACTTTTGTGGATGCCGGAAAGCATATTTTGTATGTAATTTCAATTGAAGCGCGTGTTTGATTGGTTTTTTGCATATACAATGTATGTGAGAGATATCGACTTTTTAGTTGAGGCAAAATTTTGTGTTTTTAATCATGACGTTCGTTTAATTTTTATTGCTGAATATTTTGAATGTTTTTTGCGTTCTTGAAAGCATTAAAAAAAGGTAGATCAAAAATATATTGTTAGTCTGACATCATCAACTAATAATTCCGAGCAGACTTGGAAAATAATATTATATGTATTTTTCATACGCCCTTTCTCTTGAAACAAAATATTGAACAGATTTCAAAGTATTTAAACATAGTAAAATCAAGAATAAATTGTCATCCGGCCATTCCGGCGCCGGAGGAAGTATGAATTGCCATCCGATCGGGCAACTTGCCTGAAGCCAAATTGCCGGATGTCGGACACTGAATACCGGAAGCTAAAAATAACTTGCCGGACGCCCGATGCCGGATGAAGTCTTTGGTCTTTTTCTAACGGGCTGAAGTCTATAGACCGGTCTACATTTAGATAGCCAAAAAAGTCTTTTATGAATACAGACCCGGTCTATAGACGTTAACTCGGTCTATAGACTTTAGACCTTAGCCACCTTTATGAATACGGCCCCAGAACATGCACTAGTAAAATACTTCACAAAAAGCTTTTATTATGCCATAGCTGCTAGTTTGCCGTTATCGATGCGGACGCATAACAAACAAGTCCTAACAAGTCCATTGATACCGAGTACTGACGGCTGTTGAGTGATGAAAAATTTTTTGCCCTAAAATTTCCTTTTGTACTTGTACAAACGAAGCCAAAATTTTCGTTTGTACTCTGGACCGTGTCGTTTGTATAGTACGAAAAAATACTGCTGCGGGTTATATTAGCCCACTCCTTCTATTATGTGTCTGTTCAGTGTTCATGGGTGAAAAATCTGCACGAAACACCTATTATTTTGAAAAATACGACGTTGTTTAGTTATTTGACAACAGGGTTTTCTTTTTTTGCACACTGCTAATACATTTGGGCCTGTGCTAATGAAAGTTTTAGTCGTGCTAAGAAAGATTAATATAAAATGAAGGAACGTTAGCGGCTGTGCTAATGGGACTTATACTAAAAAAAGAGCCCTGATCGACAACAATAATTAGATTTACACCAGGTTCAGTTTACAAAGAACAGATCTTCAATATACTGAGAAAAATGCGGAAAAGAACAGCATTAGTCAACAAATAAACAGACTGCGAGATTTTCAACATGAAAAATTTATACCGCTAGACAAAATTATCTATCAGCAACACAATAATTTCCGCCTCCGATTTCACTCAACACAGAACTGAATCTAAATACTTCACATAAACTTTTGCAATTATTATTACCTGAACGTGCCGTACAAATTTTGTTTATTAAAGCTTGATGGTGTGAATACAGCTGATGCGATAATTCGTCCTGTAAAATATAAAAATGAATGAATTGTGTACAATTTAGAAAGAGAAATGTCTCAAAAAGCTGGTGTACTTGAACAATAGGCTGAACTGCATGCAACTCAGTACCAAATGAGATCGCAGGTGCAATATGGTTTGCTTTCTTGCTTCAGATCAAGCTTTATGTGAAGACTGACCTCATTACATAACTAACCGCTAATACGAATGAAGGTTTTGAAACCATAGAAACTTTATGCCGATATTTTTCCTGGATGTGATAAATAGTGTGTATCCAGGGAGCATTTCTCAAAGATAAACCTTCAATGCATTTTTGACCAGATCACTAACACTAAAACGTTTAGGTGGTCTAAGTTTAACTGTGGTCGGAAACCGGAGACAAAGGCAGGCATCGACCGATACAGGCCGTCCCCGCCCCCTAAAAAATATGTTGGGGGCAGACTTGAAAAATTGAAGATATTTTAGTATGAACAGACCACATAATTTATTCTATTTGGTATAAATACTCAGTCATTTATCAAAATTTTTTAAATGAATCGAAATCCACTTGATATTCTGATCTTGCTTCTAATGCTACAGATGCATTTTTAATTGCTTTTCTGGACATTCTATTTCGGGATTAAATTTCGTTTCTTTAGAATCTATTATTTATCAACTTATGTTCAAGTGAGTGGCAAACTGCCATCAATTCGATTTTTTTGCTTAAAAAAACAAGACTAAACCATGATTTGCAAAGCAGCGTTGCTAATGAAGGAGAATGTAAATATTAGCTTTGATTAGTTTTTGTCTGTAAAAACGGGTTACATCGTATGTCTTGACTTGTCATTGAGTTTGCAGACGTAATTTTACTTTCTGAATAGTATAATACTTTAAAGGATACTTTTTATGCATAATGCACTTTTTTGGCAGTGCAAAAAACTTTCTGAGCATTTTCTGCGCATAACGGAAACTATTGATTAATAAGCTGTCGAAGTTTTCAGTGTTTCTCCAATTAAGAGAAACGATGAAAAGATACCTTTTCCTAGCAGGTTAAAATCCAAAATTTTCCAGAGCTGTGCGCTGGATTGCTACACGATTTGCATCTTTTCCGCCGCAGTCCCGGACATAAATGCCAATTATGGCATCATTAAATATAAATATTGTGCTTGACATACCTGTTGATTTTCCATCTGGTCATTTCTACGTCCTTAAAATAAGTACTGTAATTGTTGTGATTTTTCAAAATTATATTTACTTGGAACAGGAAAAATATTTTGCATTCGATAGCAAAATCACTATAGTATAATATATCAAAATTTCATACATTTTCGAAATTCATGGACTTGTTGTTATAGCAAAAATGATTGTAAAACCAATCATTTTTGAGGGTTTTCAGTGATTATCGTTTAACAGATTCCATAAAAATCAAAAAATTCAAGGGATAAGCCTGTTAAGGAGCGCAATTCTGAGCAAAAATTCTCAATAAAGTCAATACCTAATGAATGCTTGATTTAAGTGTGTTTAAACAAATATCGAATTCTTCTGCAGCTGTCAGTAGCAGTATATAAATTTGAATTTTCTTGAAAGCAGTATCTTTGCTCATGGTTACCAAAATAAACCATTGTAGCTGAGAAATCAGATGTTCAATGTTAAGTACGTTCAGTCTTCATTGATGTTAATGCATTTTTTACTGTAAGTTTTATGAAAGTTTTCACAAGCCCAATTGGATTCTACAAGTTGATCGCACTTTGTCATTTCAGAGCGGCATGGCTCCAATTCAGCCCTATAAAGGTCGAGAATAGGTACTATTGAGAGCAGGTAAATCATGAATGTCATTGTGCTATTTAAGATATCTAAAGAAACTGACTTCGAAACTGTTGGGTCATTGTATTCATTGCTCGGGTAAGGCTGAAATGCTTTCTCTGCAGCCCGATACCAGATGGAATATTAATGTTTGTGGAGCTATTATTATACAAATCAAGACATAACACACAAGATTCCGACAATCTTTGAATTCTGTTCCCATGGCAAATTAACACATGAATTTCCGTGACAAAATTTACTTGAATATCCGACATGGCAATCCAGAGGTACGATATGGCAACGATATAGTTGCACTGTAGAAATGAAATTTGTGAGCGTTAATTTCACAGTAGGCGATCTACTAGCGTTCAAAATTGTCGAAAATTCCCAATATATCAAGTTACCCATAGTAATCTCCATACTTTGGATGCCAGATTCATTAGAAATAAGCAGATAATCATTTTGCGCGAACGCGTCAGCAAAATCAATAAAGAGACATTGTCCGTCCCACAATGAAGGCAAAAAATAAACTTTGGAATGATCGGGCAAGATGTAAAAGTCGACATGTTCTAAGCTTCGACAAGAATCACCATTTTTATCGCAGAATGCCAGCAAGTTCGATCTCCGTAGAATAGTCGTCCGTAAAATTATCGATCTGTTTCGGCAAAGTCGGTTCAGCTTCGATTCGGATTTTACGTCAAAATGAATAAATCTACTACCAGATAATTCTAGAGCATTCGAGGACTTGATCGTTCGACTTTGACGTTCAGTAGATTTTGCTAAAAGGAAATCGCTTAAACCGTCGTTGTTCACAAAGTGGTATGATAAAATTCTTGAAATATCGCTTTTTGAAGCAACTGTTTTCGTATCCAAATAAATGTTGAAAATGGAGCGGACAATCAAACGCACCAACTGATTGCACCAGACTATACATAAATGATCAGTGCTAGCCCATACTTGAGGCAAGGATGATGCAATAGTTGATATTTGCAATGATAAATTTAACGGGAAATTATTCAGGTGCTCGTTAACCTAGAATAAAAAACGATATTTAAGTCAATCAAAACAGCAGGGAAGACATAGAAACATACATGTAATTGGGGGGGGGGAGGGGAAATGCTATGGGAACCACCCAGAAATCGTCGACCATATGACTAGCCACAGGGCGACCGCCCCCCAGGATTTTCCAATCCTATGGCTAGCCATATGGTAGCCGTAAGAACCCCCTTACTCTTGAACCGAAAAATACTTTAAAATGTTGATTTTTTGATGAAAAATGCCAATTTTTGAACAAAAAATGGTCAAAAATGTGAATTTTCTAGGCGCTTCGCACCATGAATACATTTTTTCGGTCTTCTAAGAAAAAAATTACTATTTTTTAAACTACTTTTCGGACTTTTTCATGAAAAAATCGATTTTTTACTTGACAGACCCCTCCCCCCAAAATTTTGGGAATTACTGACCCCCCAGACCTAGGGGCCCCGTAACATGTATGCATAGAAATGATAAGAAGTCCTATCCAATATTGTATTTGTATCATTTGGCTTTTGGCTGCACTATCTGATGCCAGTTTCATCAAGGATCACATAGAGGCAAGTGATTTTGAATAAAGAAGCTCCAAACAGATCTGCCTTTATGGGTTATTATTTCAATACTCGAGCCTCGATTGTAAGATATTCCGAGGAACATAAAGTGAATCGTGGTGGCAGTAATTTTTAAATGATTTGTTAATTATCATGAGATTTACAATTAACAAATATTAGTTGATAAAAAGACCCGCGTTTTTTTCAAAAGCTAAAGTTTTTGTTGAATAAAAACGTGAAGCTTACGGCTCTATACCTGTAAGTCGTTGAATCCACCACCGATCGAAACTTGAATTATTTTATTTTCGTTCTCGAAATCGTTTATAACGTCATACATTTTCACCATAGCTCTATCAATAGTTGTAGCTGAAATTATCTTAATCATTTATACTTGGAATAAAAATTACAACCTTAGGTTATGATGAACCGAACCTGGCTTCAAAATCGGAGCAGCCAACTCGTATATCACATTTACAGAGTCGGGATCGATCAACTTTGATGCCAACAAATACCGCGCTATTATACCACCCTAAAGCAGTTTTTTAGCACGGTGCTAATGAAACCAGAGCCGAATTTTTTTTTTTTTTACGTTAGCACGCGTGCTAGTCCTAATGACTGAAAAGGAGAAATTTCTGAAAAAAAGTTCCCGAAGGAAGTTCAAAATATATCACAAAATTGTGGTGAAAAATCAAATATCGCCGTTTTCACAAATAACAATTTCGTCAATATTCTTATTTTCTTGGCCACTTTTGCATAGTGCATGACTGTGGCTCAAATCTGAATTCGCTTCAGCTCTAACTTCTGGGACACTATTTAGGTAATTTGAAAACATCTGTTTTGATACATACATGTAATTGGGGGGGGGAAGTGCTATGGGAACCCACCCCAGAAATCGTCGACCATATGGCTAGCCATTGGGCGACCGCCCCCCCCCAGGATTTTCCAATCCAATGGCTAGCCGTAGGGACCCCCATACTTTTGATCGAAAAAATACTGAAAATTTTTTGACAAAAAATGTCAATTTTTGAACGAAGAATGGTAAAAAATGTGAATTTTCTTGTCGCTTCGGGCCATGGATACATTTTTTTCAGTCTTTTAAGGGAAAAATTACTATTTTTTGAACTATTTTTCGGACTTTTTTCGTGAAAAAATCAATTTTTTTTTCCTTGAGAGACCCCCCCACACAGAATTTTGGGAATTACTGACCCCCCCCCACAGACCTCGGGGCTCCGTTACACGTATGTTTGATATATGCTGAAGTCAAGGCAAATCAGTAATAGTGAGTAGCAAATATCATTGCACGTTTTCCGGAAAAATCAATCGCGAACCTGCATTGGAGTTGAAGTGCAGTTCCAGATACAATGAAAACAAGTAACTTTTATCCAAACGAAATGCGAATTTAGCGATTCCTAAAAGTATTACCGTCAAATGAACTACTGAATATTTACTTGTCGGTCAACTAATCAAGTGCATAATGTAAGAATGAACTGATTTCATAAGCGTAAGAGCCTTATTCTTTTTAAAAGTACCAATTGATTTCATGAATTAATACAATAAAAGCATGTTATCAGAATTGACAAACTCACACATTAGTTTGGCACCAACAAAGTAAAGTTTGTCAACCGTGCTAATTGTGCTAATGAAATATTTTTTCATTAGCACGAATGCTCATGGGACTCGTGCTAAAAAAACCTGCCCTGAAGTGAACAAAATATAAGAGCTGATGGGTGTACACGGAATTTGGCCGTCAGTGATGTATTTATATTGCTTCAACGAACTTGAAGTGAGAACACACGAACGTGCTATGCATCCAATAACGTAAAGAGAAGTGAGAAGAGGATTCAGATCCTCCCTTCCTTAAACTCTTGAAAATATTGTACTCTGGGGCCACCGATTTCAACAAAATTACCGATACAGCGGCCATTTTTAGGTAAATGTTCAGCCGAATCATGACAAATGGGACTGTTATCGAAAGTAATCAGTCCAAATACACCACAATTTTTTTGACTGACTTAACAGAATGACCGACAAGAAAGATCAAAGTTCGCGTCTTCCTGGCTGACTGATCTATCAACGATGGTACCATACGCATGTGTCTATTGTTTTTAAAATCTTAAAATTCAAACAGCTCACATCAGAATGATCAAGACTAGTCTCGTGAAGTGAGCAAAATTTTACCAATATTTTGAACATTAAAAAAAGAGCTTCGCTTTTGTTCGACTATTTATAACTTACGTACTTGAGAATGACCAATAATCGCTATTTTAGAAAAGAGCGTATTTCTTTTATAAATTGCTAAAATTTTTTTTATACAAACTGCAACGAATTTCGTTTGTCTTTCGAGATACATGCTGCCGAAGGCGGAAAACTCCTGCAATGAGTTAAGGAATAAATTATGATTGAACGGAGAAAACTGGAGAATTGATATCTTTTCAGACCTCGTTCAGATCAACCGTAAAATAATTGAATAGCGGAAACGTCGAATTTTTAGTACTTTTCACTAGAGAAACTGACGCCAACGATCGCACTAATTAAAAACAAAAAACAATTGCATGTAAGACATACGTAGATATCTTATATCTTTAAACCTTGCATGTAGCTTCCAGCATTGCCGTGTATGAAAAGAACAGGGAATCCGTCAATAACTCCGCGACTAAAAGACATTGATTCGTTCGATTTCGATGTCCAGGAAAAAACTCGTTTGCCATACATGGGCAAAGCTTACCGCTAACGTACGGCTCCATAAGCTAGATTACGCGATTCCACAGAGCGATTTATGAGGAATCGTGCATTTTTTCTACAGAATTCAAGGTTAAGTGTATAATTCATACAAATATTTGTGATCCGATGTATCAAAAGTGAAGTAAAATGATGTTTATATTGTCCAAATTTAGCTTGTTTTGAACAAGCTTTGGATCGCCCTGAGCTTTGGGACAAAATTAGATACAGTATCTGCCATGTTTGTGCTCAAATGTTGGCAAAATAGTGTTAACTAAACAAACCATGCCTTGATCTAATGTTTCAAACAGGGGATTACGCAGCGTTCATGAGAAATGAAACCTCTGCCCATGTATGTCGTTTGCTATACCTCAATTCGTCGGCATAATACCTAAATCATATACAAAAATACATTGCAGAGATACAAGGTCGCAGATTATCTCATAGCGAGGGAATAACGGACATTACCCATAGATCAGGCTTTTTAGTCATTTAGGGGGCCTGGGCCCATAAAAGTTTGGGAATGGCTCCTAATATTTTAGGTCTAGGAGCCATTTTGGCTCCTAAAATTTTGACTAATTCATTTATACTATAGTGAATTGTGGTTATTTTCGTTCAATTTTAGATTTGAAGTAAGCGCTTTACAATCTCATTATATAATTTTTCAAATTGGTCTATTCACTGTTTTTCTAGAAATCAAACTTTCTGGGGAAAAAAATTCTCGACAACGGGAAAAAATATGGGGGTTCGATATGGCAAAGATAAATTTTGGTGCATTTAAGAGATCAAAATCTCAACTTTTCAATTTTTTGTAACTATTATTTTAAATATGGAGCCGAGTTTGAATTGATGATCATAATGGAGGTGATTTTCATAAATTTCAACTTTAATTTGAATTTGTCAAATTTATGAAAGTATGAACATATTTTTTGTTTGTAAAATGATATACATACACGTTTTTGAACCTTGAACCCTAAAGACCGAGTACCCAGATCCAAAAACTTTCAAAAAATTTTAGGACCTAAAATTTTCACATTTTCAAGGTTTATAATAATACCATACCTAAAATAAAACGAAATAAAGGTATCTTAGACTATGTATTCACTCACCCTTCGCCATAAACGAATAGTCTATACATGGGATATTGAGTTCGCGTAGTTTTATTGAGCCGTATTACCTAGAAAAATGTATCAATGTAAATAAATAATAATACGTATACAAAGGTATCTACTATATATTTTGGATATTGGTACATGTACGTCATTTGGCACCGATTTGGCAGAAAATACGGGCTGTTCAACTTAAATGCGAATATCGACATAATTGTAGCTGAAGCGGTGTATATGCTCATCCAAAGTAAAGTAGCCGAACCAAAATTTCCCAGTGTCATTAGTTTGTAGTAAGTCAAAGAGGCAATCGTGGAAACAATAAAAAATGTCGGACGGAGACCTCAAAAATATATATTGTTTTTTTGGAATAAATCAAATGTGTGTGATGAATGAACACAGTTTTTTTGCACATGCTATGGGTTGAAATGTATAGCTTCCCGGAAAACTTGGTTGCAGAAGGAAACTTAAGGTTGCGCATTTATAAATTTGCTTACTTTTATCGGAAAACGATGTTTTGGTGAAAACTGATGAAAAGGCTGGGCAAGACTGCACTAACGAAAAAATTCAGAATCACTTGGAGAATGTCCGAAGATGCATCGTTTCACATTATTCTTCTTACAACCATCGACCGCAATTGACAGGGTTCATACAAAGTTGTAGAAAAAAAATTCCCTGTGTTTTCCAGGTTTTCCAGGTTGACAAATGAAATTTTTCCAGGTGTTTATAATAATGAAATATACTATCATGAAGAAAAATACTGAATAATAAAAACATGTGTGAGCTAAAGTATCATCAAAAATAGAGTACTAAATCGAAAAATTTATTTCAAATTATTGTGCAACCTAGCGCCGAAAAATTTTGATTCCGAGGCCTCTAAAACGTCGGAAAATTAATTTTTCAGCACATTCTTATGCAGCTACCGATGATCAATCGTGATCTTTTCACCATTTGATTGGTGGAAGCGTTAAAACATTTTCCTAACGTTTTCGTATATCAAGAGCCAGTAATTTTCCAATCATAATTATTTATGATAATATATAAACCAAAGTATAAACCATAAAAAAGTGTGATAGATATTTTACTTCGGACTCGGATATCGGTAATTAACGCGATGCAGAGCATCGGAAAAAATTTGGATTTCGATATTCTATATCGTTGGAAAATGACTATTTTTAATATCTATTTCCTGCCTGAAAAGTCTAATTTTTCAATGAATTAAACATGTTTTCAGTCAGGCAAACTAAAATTCAAAAATTAGGCAAGCAGCAATGAATTGAATGACTTTTTCAGACAGAAGAACCTCTGCTATTGTCCCACGCTTAATCATTTTCCATGTGCAAAAAGTTATCTTCACGAAAGTCGAAAATTCTAAAGAACCAAAAACGATTTTGTGGAAACAATCTAGAAAAATCTAGGTTTTAGTCAAATATGTGAAAAAAACAATACAAGGTCAAACATTCATCCATAACATGTTGATGTTTAAAAGCTATAAGCCAGCGTAAGCTAGGCCGACATTTTCCAACCGCACGACAGAAATGATAATAAGAATCATAAGTGATTTGAAAATCGGTGCGAAGCGCCGGAAAATTTTCAATATGTTTTCTTAAAAACGCATAAGAATGCATCTCTGGACAGGAAACTCACCTAAACGTAAGGGTTGTTAGGCTCTGATTTTTAAAAGCCATGTTCGCTTGTGCCCCTAAATTTTTAGGAGTCAATCAGAATTTTTAGAAGCAATGGCTCCTAATTGACCTAAAAAAATCCTGACCAGACTCGATTTTTTTTCGCTCGCAAATATGAATGCTCTATATAGCCGAAAACATTTTGTTGATTAGTCTCCAATTTTCTGGCATAAATAGGGAGTTTGAATGTTTTCTCGAATATTACCCTTACAATCCAATTGAAACGTTGACTTTGACATAGTAATATAAAGGCTAAATTAAAAGTCGAAGTTGAAAAACTAAAAAAACGATCTCAAATACTCGATGATTTTGAGAAATCTCACTTTCAATGTGCATAGTCGAATAAGCTAACTCGCCGCAGCGCGGCGAAAAAATTTGACGATTTTCCTGTAATTTTCAACACAAAATATTTATTTTTCCTTAAAATTCCCTGTGTTTTCCAGGTTTTCCAGGTTTTCCAGACCTGAAAAAAAATTCCCTGTGTTTTCCAGGTTTTCCAGGTTGTGTATTAACCCTGAATTGATTCATTTTTTTTGTTCCAAACTAGGTTGGAACACGGCAACTATAACAAACCAAGCAAGTCAAAACTACACTTTCTTGCAATGCAGCGCAACTAGTTTCTAGTAGGACTGGCGAGTGGCGAACACCTATCCTCAAGTGTGGTTAATTGGAAGATGATCAACAGGGACGCTCAGCGCATGCACACGTGACTTCACGCTGGCTGTGTCCTCCTTCCTCCTGGCGCATCGCTGCATCAAGTCCATAATGAGTGATATTACTAACCTGCAGATGCTTAACCATAGAATATATGTACATGGGGGATAGGGGAGTAAACCCTCCTACCCGAGACTCTGGACAGCCCTGCTGGGCGCGAAAAAATATCATCTGTTACTTTTTTGAAGAACATTTTTTGATTATTTTTATGCATACTATGTATATGAGAAACATCTTTGTGGAACTTTTTTTGTGTTTTTCTGCTCGCTCACTTCTACCATCTCGATGATAATTCCGAGGAATTTTTCCACTGGAAAATTCTTGCCGTGCATGTCCAAACCATACATGCGGTTAAAGATAGCATACGTGGACAACAGGATCAACTGTGTACCAGATGAGGCGACTTCGGTACCATATAATTTGATTCTCACCAGATCATGCGTTGTGTGGGAACCGATAAGCGCAAAAACGGAGTCGAGGACTTAGTGATAGACTATCAATCACTGAACACTACATGATCAAACACCTAGGAAATAAACCAACGAACCAGCAAATCATAGAACAGAGAAACCAGAAAGAAACTCAATGAACCAAACTAATAGGAAATTAACCGGCAAATCAGGGAGTCAACCAAGCACTGGCTGCTTCATAGAACTAACTGGCGAATCAGGATGAACCAACTAACCAGGGAATCAACCAATCAACCAGGGAATCAACCAACCAACCAGGGAATCAACCGACCAATCAGAAAATCAACGAAGCAATCAAGCAGGGAATCAAACAACCATTCAACCAGGGAATCTACTGACAACCATTGAATCAGGGAATCAACCAACTAAATTGATAATCAAGCAGTTAATCAGGGAATGGACCAACTAATCATGGAATCAACGAATCAATCGACCAGGAAATCAACTAATATTCTCCGACTTTTACCGGTTTTCCTTACTTTCCAGCTTCCCTGGATACACTGGTATGTCTCAAAAACAGGGTTGGCGGGCAATGGGTTTTTGGGTTGGAAAATTGGACATTTTTGAGCTTTGAGTTTATTAAGAAAAAAATTCATTCTTTCCATCTTGTTAACAAGAAACCAATTTCTTCCTGATTCAACAATAAAGTGAGAGTTGAGCCAACTGTAGTAACTGTAATGTAGTCTCTTCTGACACTGACATGACAACAGATTTGAGATGAGATTACACATCACAACAACCAAATCAAATGCTTCGTAAATTTTCAATTCAGGGAGCTTTTAGCGCTATTCAATTCGGTTCGTATGACTGTTCTGTTGAGTTATTTGGTAATCTGAAAGCTTAAGATTCATATTCAATAAATTTAACTTATGTTTGAATTGTTTTTTTGGTGATTTCTTTTTTTTTGGTTAAGTTTATTGGCTTTGGTAGTTCATCTGAATATTAGGCAGACTTTACTGCTCATGAGTCATGAGCAGTGCTAGTGAGCAATACACGGCATGATTTGTAGCTGCTAACGTTTTTGTTATACGCTCACCATCATCAGCAGCTGATGAGCTGGCTTGAGCAGCCCTAAAATTTTGAGGGAGACGGCAGACCCCCTGGAGAGAGAGGCAGATGGCAGCTTTTTTGTCTAAAAATGGGCCCCCAAGTATGCTGGTTGAATGGCCGTAAGCAGCATGAATGTTGAAGAAACGTCAAACTTTTTCCAGCCTGCAAAGCCACAATTTACAAACAATCTGCTGAATATATATAATCTCGGCAAATGAAGATATAGTTTATTTATAAAATGCTGGAAAGTGGCCGAAAATCTGCCATGTAATATTGGTTGACGGTAGGCAAAACATGGCCTTCGTTCCAAAAAAAATGCCTTGAGAGTATATTTTTCAAGACTGCTAATGACAAACACGCGAAATTTATTTTTCGATCTTATAATCAGGTGTTTTTCTTAGTGGTGTCCACTGCATCAGTCATCGGGACGTAATTTTTCAACATTTGGCTTTGTCCACATCAAGTCGCATAATTGATTGTCATCTGCGTCGGTCGAAAAACTAGTCTTCATAAAATTCAATGCCAACAATTTTTCCGACGGTGCAGAGGTGGATGATTTTATTTGTAACGATGAGTAATTTGTGTATTTTGCTTTAAAATCAGGAAAAATGATTTGAAAATGTTTTGCTTTATGAGGAATAAAACTTCAGTCAGTGATGTTCAATTTGTTCTTCTTTTACTTGGTTCAGATCCACAAATGTGAAATTTGAAAAACCCCTGATAAAACCCAGAAAAGTCTATGAAAAATCCTAAAAAACCTTAATTCGAAATTGGTTTTTCCCAACCCTACCAAAAGCGTGTGTGTAGACATTAACATAAGTTTGAAAATTTGAAAAAATGCATTTTGTCTATTTTCTATAAAATAAATAGGCAGTGGCTAAATGGACTCGAGTCCATCTAGTCAAAACCCACAAAATGGCCAAGTCCAAAACACGGTTTTTGGAACAAAAAAATTTTGAGCGTTTGTGCCAATTGGCACAAAATTTTTGGCTTGTCAAACATTAAATTTCCTTAATTTTTAGACGTTTTAGGGGCTGAAAATGGAAAAAAATTTCGGCACTTCGCGCCGAGTCAATGAATTACTCGTATGTTTGATCCGAGCGCGAACGAGTTCTCTTCGAACAGTGTATTAGTATTGTTGCAGCAAACTTTATAGGCTGTCAATGACTGATGAATCAGAAGAAATTCTGAATTATTCTCTGCTTATTCAGTCAGATCCGGATTCAAAACTGGAATTCTTTTGATTGATTCAAATAGAAAAATCGATATTGTTGGTATATGATGTTTGGACAGAAAATTTACACAATTTTCGACTTTATTTTCTCCAGTATTTACATTGTTGTTAGGATAGATATTCGTAGTCGAAAATTGAATCAATCTTATGAACTTCCTGAACAATTCTAGAGTTATTTAAAGTTTATAATAATAATAATAATATTTTATTCGATAGTTGATTGTAAAAAAGAATACAAAAAAAACGATCAGCAAAAAACAGTTAATAGAGAAAAAATGTAATATGGATAATATAGTGTAATAATCGACTATACAGGCGACTGAAGGCGAAAAAACGCGCTGACACAGACGCCTAATTAATTAGCCAATAAAATTTGTTTGTCTACATTTTTCAGACGATGCATGAGGGATGTTACATCAGATGACATGATAGCAGACTGAGGAAGCTTGTTCCAAATTTGTATAACCCGAAGCGTAAAAAATTTTTTACGAATATCTGTTTTACATTTTGGAATCGAAAGTTTATATGCGTGAGGATGTCTTGTTTTGATAACATTTGAGAAAGAAAATAATGTTTTAGTTGGCATATCTATGAAACCATGGATAATTTTGTACACATGGCATAAATCAAATAAAATTTGGCGGTATTCTAATGATTCAAGATTTAAAAATTGAAGTCTATCATCATAGTTCATATCCTTGGGAAAATGCAAAAGTTTCTTTGTGAAATATTTCTGTATTTTTTCACCGTTCTTCATGTCCTTTACAAGATGAGGTGACCAAACGCAGCTGGCATATTCTAAAAAGGGTCGAACATATACTTTATAAGCCTACGTTCAGACTTAACTTTAAAAAGTAAGGCGATAACATGATAAGCTTTTTTAATCATACCTGAAATATGATCAGAAAACTCAAGGTTGTTACATATTAAAACACCTAAATCCTTTTACGTCAACTGTAAGTGGCACATCGCTAAGATAATAGTTATTTCTAGGATTATTCCTACCAAAAGGAATAGTTGTACATTTTGAAATAGAAAGAGGTAATTGCCACATGAGAGATCATTCATACATTTTATTTAATAAGTCTTGAGTTTCCAGAGAAAATGTTGAAGCACCATACAGCTTAACATCATCAGCAAATGAAAGAAGTTTCACGTTTTCGTTATTTTTAATGGAAGCTAAGTCGTTTATGAAGATCACAAATAAAACAGGACCTAAAACACTTCCATGTGGAACGCCGCCTATGACATCTCTGGCATCAGAAAAACATTGATTAATTTTCACACACCGTGTGCAACCTGTTGAGTATTCTTTGACCCATGAGAGTAATAAACCAGAAATACCATAGTTTTGTAACTTAAACAATAATTTTAGATGAGATACAGAATCGATAGCTTTGGCAAAGTCAAGGTAGATGTAGCATCTGTCAGAATCCCTGCATCCAAGTTTTTAGTCAAGTCATTTAAGTATAGTAATAACAACTGAGATACACAAGACTTTTTAGAAATAAATCCAGACTGAGATAAGTTTAATAATTTATTAGCTGTTAGATGTATCAAAATATTGATTTTTAATATGCTTTCCATAATACGGCAAGCAACACAAGTTAATGATACAGGACGATAATTACGAGGGATTGACGCATCACTTTTTTTTATATATTGGAGTAACGTTTGATTTTTTCCAAATATTAGGAACAGTACCAGATTAAAATGAAACAGTAAATATTTTATGTAAAGGTTCTACCAGTTGGTTAGACAATTCTTTAAAAATAATAATAGGTATATCATCAGGACCGGCCCAACATGAAGATTTCAATTCTGATATCGCATGTGTAATATCATCGATTTTGAAATCAATTTTTTGAAGAACACATCTCATTGGCTACTTTATCCAAAGGGTAAGGTTTTGTTATCATGAACGAAAGTGTTAGCAAAATATTGATTTAATACATCAGCCTTTTCGTTTTCCGAAACTAATACAGTATTATTGAATTTTAAGGGAGGCAAAACTGCTTTGCCAGAAATATGAGTAACGTAACTAAAAAATTACTTAGGGTTTGTATTTTCAAGAAGTTTGGATTCTGTCTTACATATATTTAAAAGTCAGCACGGTGTCAGTTATGTTTTTGCAAGTTTCATAATAATTCATACGCAGAGACTCAGAAGGATGTTTTTTTAATTTACGCCATAATCCTAATTTCTTATTTTGAAGTTTCCTAATATGATTAGAATATCTTATTGCAGATCTGGTATTAAGCTTAGGAATAAATTAATTTATTCCTACCTTCAACATGTAAAAATTCTGAATAGAACTGGTCAACATTAGAACAACGGGAAAATGTTTCTTCCCAATTCATAGATGATAAAAAGCAAGAAAAATCGTTATAGTTACCTTTTGTTAAGTTGAAAAATTGGTTAATGTTACTTATTTTTGGTTCTGGAATCACAATTTTGAATCCAATCTGGTTATGATCGCACGTTGCTGAAAAAGGAGCTAAAACATTAATATCATAGCAAAAAATTTCAGAATTGCAAAATATTCAATCAAGAATATTTTTATCCCTTGTTGGCTCAGTAACTTTCTCAGCATTCCACTTCTTTTTGAGTCGTACGTAAACCATTTCCTTGCACAGTTTTTTCTTATCTCACTGCCTTGGTTAGCTGAAAAATAGGTTGGGCACGATTTCTACAAAAAATTAATGCGTTAAATTTAAACGTAGCTTTAATTAGATATATTGGCCCGAAACCTTTCAGCAGTTTTCAGTATGTTTCTGCTAGAAAAAAATTTTCGTGCCATTGGCACAAATTTTTTTGGCCTCTTGTGCCAGTTGGCACAAATGTCCATGCACAACCAGGGTTGGCGGGCATTGAGTTGATGGGTTTTTTGGGTTGGAAAATTGAACATTTTTGGGTCTTAGGGTTTAAAAAAATCATTTTTTTCATTTTGTTCTCAGGAAATCAAGTTTCTCCCTGATTTAACAATTAAATTGAGAGTTGAGCTAACTTTAGTTAGTGCAATGCAGTCTTTTCTGACACTGACATGACAACAGATTTGAGAAGAGATTACACATCACAACAAACAAATCAAATGCTATCGTAAATTTTCAATTCAGGAGACTTTTTAGTGCTATTCGATTCGGTTCTTATGACTGTTCTGTTGAGTTGAGTTATTCTAATCGAAAAGCTAAACTTATGTTTGAATTGTCTTTTGGCTGAAGTTGATTGGATTCGATAGTTTATCTCAATATTAGGCAGATTTTACTGTTCATGGGTCCAGAGCACTTATGAGCAGTGCTAGTGCTGCTAAAGTGTTTGTTATACCTACTACTCACAGCGATCAGCATTTCGTGAGCTGACCTGAGCAGCTCTAAAATTTTGACTGAGACAGCAGACCCATTGGAAAAAGAGGCAGCTGACCACTTTTTGGGTCCAAAAATGGGCTGAAAATTGACCGCCAAGTATGCTGGTTGAATGGCTGTAAGCAGTACAAATGTTGAAGAGAGAAACATCAAACTTTTTTCACTATTCAAAGTCACAATTTACAAACAACTCAATGACTAAAAGATCTCGGCAAGATGAAGAAAAAATACGTTTCGTTACAAAATGCTAGAGAGTGACCAAAAATCTGCTATGCAATATTGGTTGACGGAAGGCAAAACGTGACCTTCGTTCCAAAAAATTGCCTTGAGAGTACGTTTTTTAAGACTAATAATGGCAAGCAAAGCAAGCGTAATTTTTTTGACATGTTATAATCAGGTGTTTTCCATTTTGGTGTCCACTGCGTCATCAGGGCGTAATTTTTCAACATTTGGCTTTGTCCACACTAAGTTGCATAATCGATTGTCATCTTCGTCGGTCGAAAAGCTAGTATTCTTAAAATTCAATGCCAAAACTTTTCTTGATGGTGCATTAGTATATGATTTTATTTGTTATGATAAGTAATCTGCGTTTTTTTGCTAAAAATCAGGAAAAATGATCTGAAAATATTTTGCTTTATGAAAAATAAAACTTTAGAGATGTTGCATTTGCTTTTATTTTATACTCAATTCCGATCTACAATTCTGAAACAAAAAAAACCCTGATTAAACCCGGAAAACCCTAAAAACCCAAATTCGAAAATTTGGAGATGAGTTTTTTCTCAACCCTGTGCACAACATACCTGTAAGAGGTCCAACCAGTTGGGGGGAAGGTAAACCCAAAACTTTGGGGAGGGGGTCGAAAAATCCCCCAAAAAATTCGAAAAATTTCGGAAATTTTTCCAAAAAAGGCCAAAAAGCAACTTTTCCCCCAATTTTTTCGAGTTTGGGGGGGGGGGGGGTTCGGCGTTTTTTGTGCACGGACATTTAGGCCAATTGACACAAGAGGCACAAAAATTTGTGCCAATGGCGCAAAAAAATTTTTTCTATTAGAAACTGGACGTTTTTGACCAGTTTTTGTTCAAACATTGGCATTTTTCCGACCAAAAGTATGGGGGTCCCTAGGGCTACCCTATGGCTAGCCATAGGATTGGAAAATCCTGGGGGGCTGTCGCCCAATGGCTAGCCATATGGTCGACGATTTCTGGGAGGGGAGGGGGGGGGTTCCCATAGCACTTCCCTCCCAATTACATGTATGGACTAATTCAATGTTAAATTTGAACAAATTTATAGTTTTTTACTAGGCATTTTAAAATCTTAAAATAAGAAAAATAATTGATTTTAAAGGTTCAGAATCAATGACTGTCACATTATAGAAGAATATATCTGATCAAACACAGGACTCAAACAATTCTGCACCAGAGCAGAAATCACCAAGAAAAAAATTTTGCACAAAGCCTAAAAAGTCTGCATTGTGTTGTAAAAAACACTGTCCATACTTATAATAAGCCTGCTTAGTTGAAAGCTAAAACGTAGACTTCAATCCCAAGGTGAATTCTCGGCTGAGTTTGATGATGATGATCAAGATTAACAGGGTCAGGGTTGGAAAAGCTGGGTTTTTGGGTTTTGAGTTTCTTGGATTTTAATCATCAAATTTTGGATTTTTCGGTTTACGTCTACAATAACGAAAAAAAGAAAAGGAAAAGAAGAAAAAAAGTTTACAAAAATTTTTCATTTATTTTGATATAAACATGGATTATAAAACTTTTAAATGATTTATTATACTTGAGAGCATCGCACATACTAGACCATTTCAAACTTTTTTCTGCCCAAAAAGTTAAACTTTTTAAAAACTAAATTTTTAGTGGCTCATGGGCAGAAATAGTCATAAGTTTTTCGTGTTATTTTAATAAAATTTTAAGTGCATTTAATTAAGTTTTATGTATCTAATCATGTTTCAAATAGTTCCTATGACGCTTATAAAGTTTAGTGCTGGAACTTATATACACTAGAGCCTAAGCCTAAGCCCAATGGTAAGACTAATTCTGATTGCCCAAGCAACAATCAATTGAATGAAGGTCTCACCAGTCGATAAGTTGCAGTTGTGACTACCTGGCCTGACACTAAACTTGACTAGTGCCATTCCTACTAAATGTCTTGAAATGAGTACAAAATAAAACTCACATCACATTAAACTAAAAGACCCACAATAAACCAAAGAAACCTCAGCAAAAAGCATATAAAATCCAAAAGTTCAAATTTTGAGAAACTGTTTATTCAATCTCTGAAAGAATCTGCAGTGTGCACTCCGCCCCAAACATGTCAACAGAGTATTTTTACACCAAACGAACGTGTTTTTCCCCAAAACGTTTATTTTGGGGAAAAAAATTGGAAAAAAGGGAAATATTTTTAGCACTATTAGCCAAATGGGGAAAAAGTTTTTATCTAACTTCCCCTAGATGTAGCATTTAAAACTTGAATGCACTTCAATGGGGTAAGATAGTTACTTTTGACCGCTTCGCAGCATTATATAAAACACCAAATAAATAAGCACATGCTGTTTTTATGTACCTCAGCCGCGATTAATCAAATTTCAATGTGTTTCAGTGCTTTTATACCCTAAATTCATTCAGTTTTATAATTACTTTGGCGAAACATTTTTAGGATCTGAAAAATTTTTTGGAAAAAAACACGCTGCACCAAAAGCCAAAATTCGTTAATTGAGCCAAAAATATGCTAATTCAATTGTAAATTACACAAACTGGCCACACTATTCAATAAATATTCATTTCAATTTTCATTTTTTCAATTACATCACGCTTTTTTTCTTTTTTTACACATTAATTCTCCATCAAGCACATAAAATTCAAACAAGCCAATTCGTTGAAAAACCCCCAGAACCTCAAAAATAAAAAAAAAAACCCTAAAAAACCCTGAAACAAAAAACCCTATAAAAACCTCAACACCCTCAAAATACCCCTAGATTTGGGGAAAAACCCCTAACTTGGCAACACTGACGGTGAGTAAAATCAATGGAGTAAGAAAAAAAGTACAGTAAATATATGTATATTGATATTCATGCGCCAACATTTCAAACGTGCAGATTCGAAGGTTTGAACCACAATCTACACAAAAAAATTGTATTCCACCCCCTGTTCTGACTGACCCCCCAGTAGAATTTCTGTGCTGTGCATGTATGGTGATGGCCGATGCATTGGCCGATTGTTGCTTTTTTCTGCCATCGGCCGATGTTTTGCCAAATAATTGGCAGATTGTTTGGCAACTTCTTTTTACAATAGAAGCAGGTGCTTATGCCTAAAAAACAGATTGTTCACATATATTGGTACTTTGGTAAATAAATTTTTTTGTGAAAATGATTGTTCTAATGTCTGGCATAACCGCCCTGTGTTGTCATTGATGAACTAAATAACAAGAATTTGACAAGCTATGAATGGGATATTTTAGCTGCAGTTTTAATACATGTATAATGTATCCACACCTTAGATAATTATGTTTTGACAGCATGTCAATTTGTTGAAAACTTTTACAGAAACTGTAAAAATCTATGAATCTAGAAACGCCTGGATTTCGGAAGAAATAGCTGAAGGAAAGTAAGTTAAACTTTTGTCACATTAACTGACTTTGGAGCCATGTCACATTAAACGAATTGGTGATCAGTCACATTGATGGGAAAACCCATACCATATCCTGCAGGAAATACGGCCATAACACTGTGAGTGACATGCTGTGACCCCATTGGGTGGCTCCATTTGGGTAGTCAGTGCGGGAACCTAACCGAGCTCGTACTACTACAGGAAAGCCTATAGTGTACCTCGGCCTTGTCCTAGGGTTCAGCTGTGGAATAATGGACAAACGCGGCCAGGTCGGGGGTGGCAATCCCTAGTCCTCATTCACTGAGAATGAGGGACTGTGCCATTCGTGGAATGGCTTACTGTAGGGGACCCAATCTAAATCCCCTTATTGGCCCTGACCTTAAGGGTTCAAGGGCTTTGTTAACTGAGGGTACTCTCACGGGAAAACTGGCTTAAGGAGGATTCCCACAAATATACCCTCAACAATAATAACCCCTGAGAAGACTCACTGGATCCTCTTCTCAAAGTACTCGGCGCTGGGGCGATGGGTCAAGGGTTGTGCGCTGGTCCTAAGGATGACGGGGAAGCTGGTAGGGGAATCCGAAGGCAATTCAGCATGGAGGATCGGCAAATGCAAGTCCGCGAGCAACGATATTAAAACGTTCCTCAGGGAGGCGACGGGGGTTCTCGATCAACAGGGGACGGGGTAAACTCCTAGGTCCGGATACGGTAACGTACGTAACACTGAAGGGGAAAGGCTAGTAACACTGAAGGCGAATATGCTAATTTATTAAAGAAAGGCAGCTGATGCAGGCAAAATATGTAAATTTATAATAAAGACGTTGACGAACACGGAGTTGTAAGCTAAAAATGCAGAAGAAGGTTTAGGCCAAGAAATGAGTGCAAAACTAAAGAAACAGGCCCTTTTAAAGGGCCCCATAATCTACAGTATGCCTTGGGCGGAGCTAAGACACACCCAAGCTAACTTCTGCAGCGGAAATTGCTGCAGAAGATGCCTATGGTCACATAGACATTTTCCAGTTTACTACACTGAGCATTGGGGCGAGTTTCACTCTCCATGCTAAACATGTGAACGTCATCTAGAGAGAATTTCCAACTAGGCGTTTCACGTTGTGAAATGTCGCTAGTTTTTGCTGATAGGAGGTGCACGTTGTGCTACAATTATAGGGATGAGCTCGGAGAGCTTATCTTTAGCGGAAATTCTGACTAGCGGGTTACATACCAAAGTCTATGTGCGCAATGGAAAAATAATAAATTGTAACAGAAATAAAAGTGTGAAAATGAAAGAGAAACGAAACACAAAAAGTACGCACAGAAATTGCATGTAAAATATAAAAATGGAATGCAAAATTAACGTTAGTTACTGTAAAACAAAAAGTGACGAAAAACATAACGAAAATGCATGATGTGAATCACATGACATTGGACGAAATTCATCCGCATGTGATACGGTGGTCCTTTGAAAAAGGGTGTCCTCGTCCTTGTGTTGTTGAGGTTAATGCAGCATGTCCATGGAGGTTAAACGTCCAAGTGGAGGTGATGGCAGGCGGTCAATGGTCCAATGGTTTTTCGGCGCGTTATGACTTGTGGAGTTTGTGTCAGTGATGTGTGGAGTTGCTGACGTCAATTGATCAGTGTGGTCAGTTATGCCTGGAGTTGCTGACGCCAATCGATCCATTTGGTAATGCATGGAGTTGCCATTTGTCGACTGATTTGTGAGATCTGTAACAAGATTAGAAGAAAAATTTTAGGAGCGAGATGCAGGCTATCGCATGGATGCCCCTGTGATATGAGGCAATACCCTAGTTTAGATGCATTGATCGCTGCTCATCCTCTTCTTTTCACTGATGATCCAGCATGGAACACGAGTGGGTACTCCATGAGGGGCACGGCAGTCCTTCCAAAAAGGATGACTTCGTCCGTAAGTTGACAAAAGAAGAGAAGAGCTACTTGACTACGGGTCCGAGACCTTGGTGTCACTACCCGGGGGCTGTGTAGATATAGGACAAACAGTAAAAAGAACGCAAGAATTAATTATTCTTTTATTACAATTAATTACACGATTAATTTTGGAGGTTAACCATGCACTTACGTCACTCTTAGGTTGTGAGGTTGAAGGTTCGTTTTGGTTGAGTTGAAGAGATAAATTGTTCTCTAAAGGTTGAAGGTTCAGGTTGAGGTTGGTTGATATACTCGGTTGGAGTATGGTTAAAATAGGTTACTTAATTAGGTTACAGTAAGTTGGGCAAATTTGGTTGGGAGCTCGCGAAAGGTTGAGCGAGCAGCGAAGAATCGACTAATGTTATCCACTGTTCTTCTTCCAACTGAAGAGGGTTTTTTATCTTCAGTCCTTTCTATATTTTGGTTCTATTTTAGGTTGTCTATTTTCGGTTATAGATAGCATTTAGGACATTGATGTTGTTAGAGTCCTCACGTAGGAGAATCGGGTTCTATTCCCTAAGTGTTTCTATTTCTGGTTGTTTTTCCATTAGGTTTCCACGTGACACCTTTATGTTTAGGTTGTCAACGTGACTATTCTATGTTGATGGAAATTAACTGATGTTCAGTTATGAACAATCCAGTTATGATGCAATGCACGGATAAAATAAAAATGGAGAAACGAAACATGTTATGAAATAATAAATGAGAAATTATTTTACACTTCATTTAAAATTCATCACTAAGGTGACATGGTCCCCCTTGAAAAAATCGGACGTCCTTGTTCGATCATCCTGTTCTTGGTCGTCGGACGTTGGTAGTGCCATTTGTGATGAACGTTGTCCTTGCTTTTCTGTGGTTATGGGTTTAGGTGCCTCAGGGTTGCGAGGTATGTATGGTTTACTACGGTTCACATGAATGGTTTCTGTGATGTTTGGTTTGTTGACATCACGTATGGTTATGTTAGGGTAGTTGGCCTTAGTTACTACATAAGGACCCAAAAATAGAGGCATAAATTTATGTGTTAGCCCTCGGCGTGGTTGTTGTTGGGATTCCTTCAGGACTAGGTCACTGATTTTGTAGTGGATGTTGTGGGTTCGTTTATTGTATGTTTGTGCATACTTCTCCTGTGCGGTTTGAATCTGTTGTTGGATTATGGTTAAGGCCTGTGTGAAATGACGTTTTACTTCTAGATTGTAGGTTTCCATATCTATGAAGTGCAGTGGAGGGTTAAAGGTTAAGGTTGTGTCCACTGGTAATTTTGGAGTTCGACCATACACAAGTTCGAAAGGTGTATGGTTGGTTGATTCGTTTGCATGGATGTTGGTCGCAAAAACGGCATATGGGAGGTGTTCGTCCCAATCAGCATGGTTCTCTCCAATATACATGCGGATGCGAGTGGCCAAGGTTTGGTTTGACCTTTCTACTTCGCCATTGGCCATAGGATGGTATGCAGTTGTGTGCACTTTTTGTGTAGCAAATAATTTTGTGATTTCTACCATAAGGTTGGAGGTGAAATCCGTTCCTCAGTCTGACTGTAAAACACGGGGTGCCCCATGTCTACAAACAATGTTAGCTACGAAAAGTTTTGCGATTGTTGAGGCGGTTATATCAGGGGTTGCAAATGCCTCAACATATTTGGTAAAATGGTCAATAAAGACCACAATAAAACGGTTACCCTTTTCAGTTATGGTTAAGGGACCCATGCAGTCTACTCCCAATCTTTCGAAAGGGCCAGACACGGTTATGGGTTTTAATGTGGCCTTAGGTTTATGCCGACTTGGTTTATTAATCTGGCATAGGGGACATGATTTACACTATTCCTGGACATCTTTGTTAAGTGTTGGCCAAAAATACTTTTGAGAAATAAGTCGAATGGTTTTGCGACTGCTAAAATGTCCGGCTAGAGGGTCATCATGATGGGTTTTGATGATCTCTCTGGTTAAAGATGCTGGGATGACCACTTTGTTGATTCCCTATTCAAATGTATGCAAAATTCCATCTTGTAGGTTAAACGTGTTTTCCTCAAGTTCCATTTGGTTTGGGTTAAGGTTAGTGAGGATTTGGTTAAGATCGTGTTCAGCCTGTTGTAATCGTTTAATATCTACCTGAACTTGAACTGATGACACGGTTTGGTCATCTAGAGCTTCCAATGGCCTGTGGAAAGCATCTTTTTCAATGTCGAATGTTTGTTCTTGGTTAGGGTTAGGCAGACGGGATAGGGCATCTGCGTTTTGGTTTGCAGTACCTTTCTTTGGACGGATGTCCAGCTTAAAGCCTGCTAAGGCTAATCCCCATCCTGCTATGTGAGCCAAAGGGTTTTCTTTCTCAAGAACTGCTTTAACTGCAGTGTGGTCCGTTTCGACCACTACCTCTTGTTGATAGAGGTATGGGCGAAAATGTTTCACAAACTCGACCACTGCTAAGGTTTCCAGCTCAGTTATGGGATAATTCTTTTCTGCGGGTTTTAGCAGACGGCTTGCATAAGCGATTGGATGTTCTTTGTTGTCCACCCCAATTTGACTCAAAATTGCACCTATTCCTGTGGTTGAGGCGTCAGTTTGTAAAATAAAAGGTTTGTGAAAATCAGGGTGAGCCAAAATTGGAGGGTTGGTTAATGCGGTTATTAGGGTGTCAAATGCGGATTGTTGTTCTTGACCCCAGGCAAATCGTACATCCTTTTTCAATAGCTTGTTCAAAGGATAAGAATGTTGTGCACAGTTTGGAATAAATTTTCGATAATAGGAGATCAGGCCAAGAAAGGCTTTGATCTCTTTGGTTTTGGTTGGAACTGGCATTTGTTTTACTGCCTCCAACTTCTTTGAGTCGGGCAATACACCATGTTCAGAGATCCGATGACCCAGATATTCTACTTCTGGATAGAGGAAGCAGCATTTGTTGAGCCTAAGTTTCATTCCTCCTTTGTTTAAACAGTTGAGGATCTCATCCAGATGATCCAATATTTGCGCATAGGTTTTTGCAAATATTAGGATATCATCAAGGTATACGAGGCATGTTTGCCACTGTAGACCAGATAAAAGCACATCCATCAGCCGCTGGAAAGTGGCTGGTGCATTACAGAGGCCAAATGGTAAGTACTGAAATTCAAATAGGCCAATAGGTGTTGTAAAGGCAGTTTTTTCTCTATCCTCAGGGGCAATAGGGATGGCATAATAGGCATTAGCCTGGTCTAAGGTTGTAAAATATTTCATGCCCCCTAAGGTATCTAGAATGTCGTCTATCCTCAGGAGAGGATAGACATCCTTTTTTGGTTATTTCATTTAATCCTCTGAAATCCACACATAGGGGGTGCCCTCCATCTTTTTTTCGGACAAGGATAGCATTGGTGGCCCATGGTGAAGTGCTTTTCTTGATTATGTTGTTTTGCTCAAGAGCTCGAACTTCTTGGGTTATGAGTTCTTTCTCTTTTGGAGCTGTTCGGAAAGGATATTTCCGTATAGGGTGGTTTGACCCTGTGTGAATGTTGTGCCTGACCAGCTGGGTTCTGCCGGTATCTTTTTCACTAGAGGCATAAAGTTTTGGATATTTGGACAGAAGGTTGACCAGTCCGATCCTTTCAGTTTTAGGTATGGTTGGTGATATGAGTGCATTTTGCTCAATCCATTGTTTTGGTCCTACGGCCGGGGTTTGTCGATTTGGCACGTCTTTTACTGTTAGAATTTCATCTAAGAAAACAGTTACTTCCCCAATGGTTGTATTTGGGTACAGTTTCACCGGGTGGTTACTGGGGTTAAGTACCTGAACTTGAATACGGCCATCAATGACATTGTTGACAGAAGCCGCAAAATAAACATTATGGTTTTCCAATTTTTTAGGTTCAAATTGGACTTCAGATACTGTCACATAATTTGTAGGGACTTTTGTAAAGGTTCTTTCCATTGATCGAGGGTCTATTTGAAGATAGTCCTCTAAATGTACAGTACGCCTTTGTTTGGCGGGGTTAAACAACATCCCAAGGCATGGTATGGGTTGTGCCTTGAAGGTTATGGTTGATTTTTCCCAATTAAGTTGTATGTTTGAGAAACAGGAGAGAAAATTTGTTCCCAGGAGTAGATCTGTTGTACTGTTCTCCTGTATGTGGACAATGACCCTTCCTTTAATGTCATAGGTTGAGATGGTTAAATAAGCTGCGCCAAGGAGGTTGATTTGTTGTCCATTGGCAGCAATAGGTTTTAAGCTTGTTGGGATGACAATAAGGCCATCAATTTGTTTAGCCAACTTATGGTCGATAAGTGAGAAAACTGCTCCAGTATCAACAAGAGCTGATACTGTAAATTGGTTGTTGATCTTTACATCAATGTGAGGAGTTCTCAACTCACCAAAGCAGCAATTTGATGCCACAATGTGAGATAATTGTTCCTTTTCAGGTGCACTTGGTTGATATCCTACAGCACTGGCGCAGTTTGTGGCCGTACTGTAGGATGGTGGCTGGTTGGTTCTGAGCCGTGCAAGCCTGAGTAATGCTGCACCCAATCCCAAGGTTGGTGGAGTGGCGGAAAAGGTGGGAAATGAATACCACTATTCCCTCTACTGAAATATCGTTGAAGTAAGAAGTATATTATACATCCCAAAATAAAAATTATAAGTGCAACCACTAAAATGTTAAACACAAGTTGGAGTGGACCTTTGAGTAGGACATTCATTTGGGACGCAAAATTTTGTTGGGTTCCAGTTATAATGTGTTCAATAGCATTTCCAGCCCCTTCTATGGATTGTTTTAGACCAGATCCAGCACCTGTAATGGTTTGATACACTGCATCTGGGTTGATGGACATTTCAGATGTATAGTTTACCAAAACCTTCAGTATGTTTTCAATTTTTTGGGTTTTATAAACATACTGTCCAAAAAGTGCATAGTTGATGGTTGGTGCGGAAGTCAAGGGATCTTGGAAAAGACTAGGCGTGTTAAAATCAAAAACTTTGTATTGACCTTTCCAAAGAAGGCTGATAGGTACTTGACTGACGTGAATATGTCCAGAATTGGTTGACCAGTCAGTGCCACGGTTAAAGATCCCAATTGGTTTATGAGAGCAAGGCACTGTTGGACTGGACTCCACTAAGTCAGGTCCTCCTGGGGTTTGGAAGAGTACCTTGTCATTGACCATAACAGGCAAATATTTGTAACAAGTTTGGTTAACTTGATAGGTTGTGAATGTTTTGGTCACATTGGCCGGTTGACATGGCCATATGGTTATGGCATCTCCTGTGAATTCTGCAATGATGTCGGTTCGTTGTAAAAATGCTCTGGCACCCATGGTTGCATCCAGGCGCAAAAGTTGCCAGGTTATGTCTAAGGTTCGCTGTGCTTGGTGGCACAGTTCTGTCCAAACATGTCTAAAATTGGTTAGCTTGTTTTGGAGCATACCTGTTTCCAAATATGTTAATTTTGCGTTGACAGGGTCAAGGTTAATTGGACTCCTGTCTTGGGGAGGGGAACGTCTTGGTGGGGTTTCTACCAAAACGGCCCCACGTGGTGGTTTGTTATTAGTGGTTGAACGATGTGGTCGTTTGTTGGTTAAATTGGGACTAGGAAACTGTAAGACAGCTCTTTGTTCAGTTGTAACTGCTCCCCTTATCTCTGGACATTGGAGGAAACGACCCTTAATCTTAAAGGCACCCTGTAGCTCATCAATGATAACATGTTCATCACTCACTTGAGCTTTGTACGTTTTCATGGCTTCAACTGGACAAACTTTATCCGTCCCGTTGTTGGACCAGACCATTAATCCGTCGTCGTTGATACAGTGACCCGCCGAAGCTTTACATCCTCCTAAATCGCCCACATTGCTTACGACTTTTATTCCGTCCCATGTGGCGATCTGGCCCTGTTGGATCAGGAAATTTGTTGTGGTTTTGCACATGTTTGTGCAACACCATTTGAACTCGATGTCTAGAGTTTGATTAGTGGACCAAAGTCCCGGTTTTATTTCTATAAGATGATGGAGTCCGAAGGTTTTGGACTCAAATGTTGACCTGCATTGTTGGGGTGTAATATGTTGTACACGGGTTTGATCTGCCACAATTCCTTTACTCCCAAGAAATCCGGTGTTTGTGCATATGGTTCTATGTTGTAATACACATTTGTATGTGGTTACAAACAGAGGGTTATGTCTAGGAGTAAAAACGGTTACGAGTGAATCTGTGACTGTGGTTTGGTCAGGTTCGGGTGGGTTGCAAATGATTTGTTTTGGGACTTCCAAGGGATGTCCCGATTTGGTTATACCACAAATTTGTTGTGCACAAACAGGTTTCATCATGTTCATCAATAAACACAACAACATAAAACAGAATAGTGACAAAATGTTTTTTATCACATGTGTTGATGTTGGTTTTCCACATGTTGTTGCACTTTGGTTCTCTGCATCAGTGGTCGAGGTTTGTTGACCCTTAAAGATGGCATTTGGTTGTGCACTGGTTGTAGAAAGAAATTTTTTGTTGTTACCTTCCTTCTCACGCTGATCTACTGCTGCTCGCAGCTGTTGAATTTGCTGCTCCAGATCCGGTTTTTTGTGGTCTGCCGCAGTGTCCAGGTCAATCTCTAGGGCGACCAGGCTGAGCCGAAGTTCCTCAAGGCTAAAACATTCAGCCGCCCAGGAGGTTGGCTGTTCCAAGTGTGGCATGCCCAGTAGAGCATTTTCTTCGGCCATGCTAATGACCACTTCTTCTGCTGCTGGTGGTTGGAGCAGCATCTCAGCCATTGGTTCGTCATTTGTGGTTAAAGGTTCCGTTTCTGTTTTGGCTATGATTGTTGCCACTGGTGGTGACTGTTCTGGTGTTGCTGGTCAGGCTCGTTTGGTTGGTGGGGGAGTCGGTTTTGATGTTGTTTGGTTGGATGTTACCAATGCCGGATGTTCTGGACATTGAAAGCATGAGCACCCTATGGAACAAATATGGTTAGGTGGTTGTTGGTTAAACAGGTGATGAGTAAAAAGACCATCATCATCTGTATCCAATATGTTTAAGGATAGTGGTTGAGGGACTCGGTTAGAGTTTATCCAATTTTGGTTTGGTTGGTTGGATCTAGAAAAATCAGAGGGTTGATTTCTAGTAAAAATTGTTGTATTACTTGGCCTTTTTCTGCAGTGTGTGGTTTTGTGGCCAGTGTTGCCGCAGTTGTTGCAAGGCACATCACAGGTGGCGTAATTGTGTCCAGTGCTGCCACAGATGGTGCAGCGGTTTATGTTGGCCGGGTTGTGCCTGCATTCCTGTGAAGTGTGGTTCCGCAGTGGACAAAAACGGCATGGTTGGGTTGCTGTCCGGTTTTGAGGGCGTTGATGATGGTTCCGCTGTTGTGGTGGTCGCTGGTTGGGTAGCTGTTGGTTGTGCAGCAGGGCCTGCACTAGTTGTTGGACCATTGGTTGTTGCTGTTGTTGGTGGCGGCGGTTTTGGTTACGCCAGTTAGGGTTGTGGTTATGGTTGGATGATGTTCGCATGTTGGTATGGTTGTGACTTTTAAAAGGAGTTAAAACTGCATTAGTCTTAGCAGACGAGTTATGGAGTTGCCTCCTAAAAAGCTGTGACTCTATATACTGGGCAGTGGTTGCTGCTGCCTCTAAGGAGGGAAATTCTCGAAAACGGACACCCTCTTGTATGGCCAGGTTAAGCCCCCGAAGAAAAATAGGTTTAATGATAGAATCACGGTCATGTTCAGAAAGGTTAGGGTAGGCGGCCCGAGAGAGTGACTTTAAATGTTCTAAGTACTCAATAACAGTTTCTGTTGGTTTTTGAACTCGATCATAAATGAGTTGTTGGTGAACATCACTGTCTCGTCCATCAGGAAAAGCGGTTTTGAGCCGGTTTATGGCTTCTTGATAGGTTTGTGGCGCATTTTGCATGCGTCGGAGCTCCTTGAAGGTTGCTAAGGCAGCTCCTGTTAAATGAGACTGAAGTAAGGCTAATTTAAATTTATCATCTGCATCAGATGAGCCATGAAGTATCATGAATTGGTTAAGCCGATCTGCCCAATCTGTGAAAGATTCACCAAAAGCTCCTGAAAATTGTGGAGGTGGCCTTCCTGTTAAAAGTGGGTTAAACATCATCAAAGGTTTTTGGTTGGTTTTGGTTCGAGTTATACGGTTGGTTAACTGTTGTAGCTGATCAGCTAATGGGTTAATTACGGTTTGTAGTGACTGGGTTACTGTCTGTTCAAGTTGCACAGAAAGATCGTGTTGGTTAGGCATATAGACCTTTTTTGAACGTGTTGTTAAAGGGGTTGATGGCGTGTTTTGCGCGGTTTCTATGATTTGTTGAAATTGAATATCTATTGGTTGGTGAACTATTGGTGTTGGATAGTTCAAGGTTGAAGACGATGAAGGTTTTATGTTGTTCACTTTGTTAGGGAAAAAGAGGAAAAAAAATGACGTAGGTTTTCTGCTACGCATAGGTTTCGGTTTGGTTATAGAATGTTGCTCAGTAGTAATAAAAGTTGAGGTTATACTACGTAAAAGCTGGTTGTTAAGAAAACTGGTTCAGTTGATAAAAGAAGATAATATGATAGTAGTACGTAGGTTAGGTTTTCAAAAATGTACTCTTTATTAGGTTAGGAAAAATCTATGTTTCCACGGTTCGTGTGGTTTTGGTTCAAAGAGAATAGAAATAATGTTTTAGTCAATATGGGAAAGGTTCTCCCGGTTATGTTAAGTAGATTGTTGGGTTATGGAAAAAAATTGAAGGTTAATCTCGCCAAGTTTCTCCGGCGTGGTTGATAAATGGAAAAGTGGTTTAGGTTCGAAAAACTGTTTTTAGATAACTGCCAGCCTCGCCAAGTTGTCACTACCCAGGGGCTGTGTAGGGATAGGACAAACAGTAAGAAGAACGCAAGAATTAATTATTCTTTTATTACAATTAATTACACGATTAATTTTGGAGGTTAACCGTGCACTTGCGTCACTCTTAGGTTGTGAGGTTGAAGGTTCGTTTTGGTTGAGTTGAAGAGATAGGTTGTTCTCTAAAGGTTGAAGGTTCAGGTTGAGGTTGGTTGATATACTCGGTTGGAGTATGGTTAAAATAGGTTACTTACTTAGGTTACAGTAAGTTGGGCAAATTTGGTTGGGAGCTCGCGAAAGGTTGAGCAAGCGGCGAAGAATCGACTAATGTTATCCACTGTTCTTCTTCCAACTGAAGAGGGTTTTTTATCTTCAGTCCTTTCTATATTTTGGTTCTATTTTAGGTTGTCTATTTTCGGTTATAGATAGCATTTAGTACATTGATGTTGTTAGAGTCCTCATGTAGGAGAATCGGGTTCTATTCCCTAAGTGTTTCTATTTCTGGTTGTTTTTCCATTAGGTTTCCACGTGACACCTTTATGTTTAGGTTGTCAACGTGACTATTCTATGTTGATGGAAATTAACTGATGTTCAGTTATGAACAATCCAGTTATGACGCAATGCACGGATAAAATAAAAATGGAGAAATGAATATAATAAAAACGAAACATGTTATGAAATAATAAAGGAGAAATTATTTTACACTTCATTTAAAATTCATCACTAAGGTCACTATCTGTGACATTGGCATCAAGATGGGGGTCGATGAGATCTTGTGTAAAATCTCTATTTGTTGATGGAATCAACAAAGGTGCGGTCTCGACTGCCTGTGAAGTGGAAGGTACCTCCTCTGCTCCACTTGGTTGATCAGGTTACATGTAGCGTCTGAGCTGATGGACATGCACAGTATCTTCTTGATTTGTCTCAAGCCGAATGGTGACATTGGGATATGCCACATTCGTTACAAAGTATGGCCCATCGTAAATGGGCAGCAATTTAGGCGTAAGGCCACGTTTGCCAGTGGTGCACAGTTTGAGCACTTGATCCCCAACTTTGTATGAAACATCTTGTGCCATGCAATACCGAGCATAAGCGGCCTGTGATCTCTCAATCCGACTCCGGATCAAGGTCAAGGCATTTGTAAAATGCCATTTGACCTCCATATCATATGTGGAAATATCAATGATATGGGCCGCAGGGTTGAATGAGAGTGAGGCATCAACAGGTAGCATGGGCGTAGGACCATACATGAGTTCAAAGGGGGAATATTCTGTGTACTCATTCATGGTAATGTTGATGGCAAACACAGAATACGGCAGGTGTTAATCCCAATCAGTATGACCTTGATGGACATACATACGTAGCCATGTAGCTAGCCTCTGATTAGCTCTTTCCACTTCTCCGTTGGTCATCAGGTGATAAGCTGTGGAGTGGATTTTCTTAGTCGAACAGATGGCAGTGATTTCTGTCATCAGTTTTGATGTGAAATCAGAACTACGGTCAGACTGAAGAATCTGCAGCGCCCCATGTCTGCAGACAATTTGTGTAACAAAAAGGCATGCTATGGTTTGCACAGTGATATCGGGAGTAGGGAAACAATCAACCCATTTGGTGAAGTAATCGATAATGACTACAATAAAACGGTTGCCAGCGTCACTAGTGGTCATTGGTCCCATACAGTCGACACCTACTCGATGAAACAGCCCCGTAATGGTGATCGGTTTCAGAGCTGCTTCGGTCTTTTGTCTAGCCGGTTTATTCCATTGACAAAGATCACGCTGCTGACAAAGGGACTTGACGTCTGCACTGAGGGAAGGCTAGTGGTACCTGGGGGCTATAAGCCTCGTGGTACAATTAGCACCAAAATGTCCAGCTAGAATGTCATTGTGGTGAGCCTCAATAATGGTAGTAACCATGGATTGGGGATTGACAATCTTGTTGGACTCTCCTGTCCACTTTTGAAGGATGTTATCCAACAAGTGGTAGCCATTAACATCATTCTGATCACTGTAGGGTTTTAGTGACCTAAGAATGGAGGCTAGATCCGGATCTTCGAATTGAGCAGCGAGAAGGTCATGGTGCTGGGCATCTTGCAATATCTCAGCATAAGACTCTGATCTCGCCAGGCGCTGCACACCATTGGTGATCAAATCAAATGATCTTCCCAGGTGCTGTGCACCATTGGAGATCATCATAACTTCTCCCTCAGGTCTGTATAGGGGAGTATCATCGATACTCTCCGGGGCAAGGGAATTAGGATCAGGTAGGTGTGATAATGCCTCAGCATTACCATTAGACCGACCTTTTTGCGGCTGAATTGTCAGTTTGAATTCAGCGAGTGGGAGGCCCCACCGAACTATCCGGGCTGAAGGGTTAGGCTTCTCCAACACAGCCTTAACACCAGTATGATCAGTCTGAACGACCACCTCATGTTGAAAGAGGTAAGGCCGAAAGTGCTTGATGAAATGGACAAAAGCGAGAGTCTCTAACTCCATAATAGTGTAGTTCTTCTCGGCTGCTGTTAACCCTCTACTGGCATACCCGACAGGATGGTCGTATCCATCATCATCTAACTGGCTCAGAATGGCTCCTATTCCTGAAATGCTTGCATCTGTTTGGAGGATGAAGGATTTCATAAAGTCGGGATGGTGCAGAATTGGAGGATTTGTCAGCAACCTTTGGAGTTCGTTGAATGCCGCTTGCTGAGGTTTGGACCACAGGAAAGTAACTTCCTTCCGTAAAAGCTTGGTCAGCAGCTCACTGAGCTGGGCGCAACCAGGGATGAAACACCTGTAGTAAGACACAAGGCCAAGAAAAGACTTGATGTCTTTGGCCTTCTGTGGGATGGGTAGATCCTGGACGGCAGCCAATTTGACTTTATCCGGTTCTAGGCCGTTCTGTGAGATACTGTAGCCTTGATATTCCACCTCAGAGTGCGAAGACTTGTACTTCCTCAGTCTGAGCTTCATTCCACCCTGACGGAGATGTGTAAACACATCTGTCAGTCGCTCATGCATCTGAGTCTGAGAGTTCCTGAACACCAAGATGTCATTGAGATAGGTCAATGCTGTATGCCACTGCAATCCCGTGAGAAGCAGGTCCATGAGACGTTAGAACGTCTCAGGGGCATTGCAAAGACCAAAAGGCAGATAGTTGAACTCCTAAAGTCCAATAGGCGTATTAAACGCCGTTTTCTCTTTGTCTGCCTCGGCAATAGGTGTAGACCAGTAGGCATTAGCCTGATCAAGGGTAGTAAAGTATTTCATACCCTTGAGTGTGTCGAGGATGTCATCAATCCATGGGAGAGGATAGACATCCTTTTTCGTGACCTCTTTGAGACCACAAAAATCAACACACATCCAGTGTGACCCATTTTTCTTGCGCACCAGGATGGTATTTGTAGCCCAGGGGGAAGTACTAGGCCGGATGATACCTTTTTCCTGGAGCACTCTGACTTTTTGTATAATGAAGTCCTTTTCCTTGGGTGCAGTGCGGTAAGGGAAACAGTGTACTGGGAGAGCATGACCGGTGCTGATCTCGTGGTGCACAAGGTCAGTGGAACCTGTGTCCTTCTCATCAGTACCATAGAGGTCAGTGTATGCGACCAGTAGGTCGAGTAATGCTGTCCTGTTCTGTGAGAAAATATCGGAGGATATTACAGCATTTGCTTCGACCCACTTACGCTCAAGAATGGTATCAGACTTGACCGCCGATCCCCGTGAGGAATCAGTGTGCATCTGCACATGACCGATCGTCATGTGCGGGTAGAGAACCACTGGGTGTGTACTCGGGTTGACTACCTGTGAGGGTATGCGACCATTGGTCACAGTACTCACAGTACCAGCAAAATATACACTACGTTGATGTCCCAGGAGGGGCTTAGGAAAGAAAGCTGCCTTTAGCATGTTCGTGTAGAGTGATGGTACAGGTGCAGTAAATTGTGTCAGTAAGGGAGGTTCAAGGACAATCAACTCCTGCAAGGGCAATGCACCACGTACAGAAGGAGGATTGTGAATGATGCCCTCACACGGAACTCGAAGTTCCTTGAACTGGAGAAAGGACTTCTTCCAGTTCAAACTGACACAATTTAACCATCTGAGGAAGTTCGTCCCCAGGACTAGCTCAGCCGAACAATTCTCTTGAATTTGGACCTGAATCCATTCAGAGACGTCAGAAACTGTGACCGTGACATAGGCAGGGCCTAGCAGTAGAATCGGAGACCCATGGTCTGCTATGGGGCGAGCCCTAGTCTCTGTAAGCACCAAGTCGGGTAACTGGACCGCCAACTTGTGATCCAGGAGCGAGAAAACTGCTCCTGTTTCAATCAGAGCTTTGGCTTCCACCCAATTGTTCAGGAGAACTCTGATATGAGGGGTCCTCATTTCAGTCGGTTAGAAGGCTGATACTACTTGACCTGGATCAGGTGCAGTATCACAAAAACTCGACTCTGGCGTATCAGTTCGCTTTGATATTGGCAAACCAGTGCATTGGAGTAAACCTACCAGAGCATAACCAGCAGATGACTCCGGATTATAAACTCCCTGAACTTAATACTATCTCGGAGAACTGGTTTCAGCCCTCCCAGAAAGATAGGTTTAATAATTGAATCTCTGATGTCAGTCATGAGATCGGGATAAGCCACCCTGGAGAGTCTCTTAAGGTGCTCAAGGTAGACTATTGCAGACTCAGTTGGCTTCTGCAGATGATCTTGCATCAACTGCTGATGCAGATCTGAGTCAGGCCCTACTGGAAAGTCTCTCTGTAGAAAAGTTGTAAACTCTTCGTAGCCGGTTGGCTGTGGAGTACCACTGCTAAAGCCCCGGTAGGATGCTAAAGCAGGACCTGTGAGGCAAGACTCCAAGAACCTGATTATGCATAATCCGCTTCAGTTACACCTTGAAAGGTAAAGAAATGGGTCAAGTGAGGTATAAAATCCATTATAGACTCACCAAAAGCATCTGAAAAGGCAGGAGGAGCCATGAAGCTGGACACAGGAGGGTGTCTCCTGCCATTCAAGGCCTCCAACTTTTGGTTGAGCGGTCCAAAGGCATTCTCAAATGCAGCCTGGACCTTATTCTCAATTTGTGAAGGTGAGTCAGCTTTTGACTTCATAGTTGAGGGTTCTTCTTCCTGTAAGGTGGCTAAGACTGATAATCCTGCCTGTGAAGCTATCCGATCAAACTGAAAAGAGAGAGGCTCACTTGTCTGCTTAAACTTAGTACTAAGATGACAGGAAGGTCTAGGTGTCTCTATTTTCTGAAAGTAAGGTAAGTGTTACTCTTGTGGTCTCCGGGCGAAGAGGCGCAGGAATTACAAGATCATTAGGGCGACCGCTTTTTTGAGGCTGTAACACTTGTTCTTTACAATCACTAGCGACCACTCAACAATGGGGCTAGAAAAGAACAAGGTTTTAGCACTCAGAACTGCCTATAGAAGTAGGTTGACACAGAAGGGAATTTATGTGGTCACCTGTGGTTAGGGGGGTGTAATCCCATGTGAGAAAAGGGAACTGTTTACACCCTGACCAAATGAAGAAAAGGGGCTAGACCCAGTTAATTTAAACCAAAGAGTAAATAAATTTGAATGAAATGGTGGTTTCCCAACCAATAATGGACGAGGGAGGACTCATGTGTATGGGTAAACCCGCTCAAAAGGAGTTTTATTTGGAAGTTTAGTCAGTTGTACTAGTTTACAAAACCTTGGATTTGAGAGAACTCATAACCGGCAAAGTCCTACTCACTAGGAGTAGCCTGTGAAGTAGCTTAGGAAGTAATAAGTAAAGGGGGACAACTTAAAATAAACTTAGTGAGCGTAAATAGATAGGGACAAAATTAATTTACACACCAGACTATGCAAAGGGGATGCGCTATTACCCAATCAACCTCACTCATTAGGAGCAATTGCGATCTCTGTAAAGTGTGATGACTAGACAGGAGATTCCCGAGGGGACGACATCCGCATGTACTTTACAACCATGCCCAAAATGGGAGTTCACATTTTGAACAGAATGGGAGCTCTCCAGGAGCATTGTATACAGCTGGTGGCTGGGATTCCAATCACTGAGATGTAGTGAGGATGGCTAGGTCACCAGTTGGAGGCAAGAGCACCAGGTACCAAGGTGCTATTCTGACACACTCAGTCAGTAATTGGGTGGCATGGGGGTCCTGTGCCTAATGGAGGTGGGGATATGCTGGCTTCCTCCTATGACTCGAGGTGGAGCTCAAAGCATCTTGAGATCAGGGGTACAGTCTGTCTTGATTAAAATGAGTGTAAAGTGAGGAGCTGAGGTGGACCCAGTTGTAATGTGTTTAGGTGGACTGGAACATCTTGGCTTAGGTGGACTAGCCGTATATTATGCTATGTGGACAACCAATGGACGTGGACTCAGGATTAAGGGGCAACTCTAGTGCGGACATTATCAGACCAGCTAAGGAAGGCATTTGAGTGGAAGAAGGATTAGAGGGGGTTCTTTTACACTTTAGGCCCAACCGGTGGCTGTGCCCTAATTCCTGAGGAATTATTCTGGCAGGGACACTAAAGAAGATCATAGATGAGAAAGAAATGTGAGAATTTAGATAAGAAATTTACAGGAAGGCTGTCAACCCTTGCAGACGTCAGACACAGGCAGTACCGACTGCAAATGCCTAACAGTTGCGTAAGTTAAGCAACCAACCCAGCTGAGGCAGAGTGTAACCTGTTCAAACCTGCAGTTAAAGCTTTGAAGGTAGTCACGTGCTGACCAACAGTGCCGCTAGCCGCGCTGACAACCTGATCAGTATCACGGACTGAATGCATCTCAGGTTGATTTAGCATGCTAACTGATGTTTCCCAGGCATCAGTGACACGCAAACACAACCCTTGGACAAGAGTTGTAGGTGAGAGGGTCATATTCCAACAATCATCTATGACTCAAGTGGCACTTTTAGAGACCCACAGTAACCGGGTGCTGACATCAAAAGATGTGATATACACCACCACACACTCGGTGCTGACCTCAGGTAACTAGGATGTAAGTGCCATAGTCTCATATTGCAGTGTGAAGGTAAGAGCCTGCGGCCACAAAACCCTTATGGTAACATGGAGCGTTGCCCTTGCAGACATCAGGATAGGATTGTAAAATCTCAACTCCGATACTGGAACATGAGACACTATCATTGCCAACATCAGAAGAGAGGGCCCTAAGGCCAGCAACCCTGCTAGGGCAACATGGAGCATTGCTGTTGCTCACGTTAAAAGGTCATAGCCGAGTATCAACTACCCTACAGCAATGACATGACATGCAGTTGTTGCAGATGTCAGATGTGGGGTTTGTAAGGCCCACACATTTCCGAACAACATGGCATTGTCATTGCTGACGTCAAGGACCAGACCTGGTATACCAACCAGTCCTAGTGCAACAACATGAACCTCTACTGTTGCAGACATCAGAGAGACAGTGCCATAAGGTCACCATCCCGCAATAACAACATGTTAGGTTGCCATTGCTGACATCAGGGGTAGAGCCGGAGGGCCACCCACCCCTTAAAGCAACAGCAAGGAATGCGGCTGTTGCAGACGCAGGGGAAGGATGCAGGGAACCAGCAATCCCTGAACGGCTACATGTTATGCGGCCATTGCTGATGTCAGAGGCATGACCCAGATAGTCATCCACCTCAATGCAACAGCAGCATGTGAGTCAGTTGCGGACGTCAGTGGGTAGGGTCACCAAGACACACCACCACATGACAACAACACATAGTGTTATTGTTGCTGACGTCAGTGGCGATGATTTGTAAAATCATCACCTCATGCAACAACCGACAGAGACAGAAGGAGAAGAGACCGTACAGTAGGTGGACAAAATAATAATAATGACCTACTGAAGGGTTGCCAACTATGATGTATGTGTGACCAGTAAAAAAAATTGGGGATGTTTGATCCTTTAAGGACATGTTTCTTTAACTTTTTGCCCACTTTGGCTCATTTCTGGGTTTTTACCCCTGCGTCCGAATTTTGTCAGCATCTGCTGCCCTTCCCTGATTTGAATAAATTTGAATATTCTATTACTTACTGCATTCGCTGCCTTAATATACATGAATCACCCATCGCCCGCACTGTGCCAGGTTACCGTCTGCACCCCATTTGATGAATATAAGCGACAGTTGCCTTCCGACATTGTCAAAGAATTGAATGGATTGCCTCCTGGTTCCTTGACCGAAAACGGAGAGTCTCCAGGGACCTGCCTCCCCTTTCGTCGAATCCTTTGAAGAACAGGACTAGGTGAGTCTTCTCAGGGGATTATTGTTATTGTGGGATATTATTGGGGAACCCTTTCTAAGCCAGTTTCCCTGGTTTCCCCAGATGGGTAGGGCTCTCACCTCTCAGGTTTGGACTAAATAGGGACTGTCTGGTTCATAATCAGGTTCCACAATTCAGTTCATTATATGGGTGACCTTGTCCCCACTCTCACTGAGCAGGACTCGGGGATTGTCACACCTAACCTGGCGGGGTTGTCCATTACTCTACAGCAAGACCCCAGGACAGCACCATAGTACTCTATAGGTCTTCCTATAGCCAGTACTAGCCAGGTTAGGCCCCCAACTAGTGGAAAAAGCCCATGTCCGTCAAGAGCCATAGCTTATTACTCACTGTGATAGGGTCAAACTGATATTGTTTACCATCAATGTGACTGGAAAACAATGTTTTTCCACCTAACGCAACACCCAATTTTCCCATTACCATGACACGGTGAGGCTGGAAAATCGACCTTAAGTCTGGCAGCTGGCCCTTAAGTGCAAAAAATTCACCCTTGGGTCTGAATGGCCCCCAGGTCGGGTCAAATCCCATCATTAAGTGGGACAAGCCCCCTTAAAATCAGGTACTAGCCATTCAATAAGTCCGAAACCCCCCTTAATTCGGGTATACTGCGGTTTGAGTCAGGAAATGGCCCTTATTTCAGAATATCACCAATTTAAGCCGGAATTTTCCCTCAAAATCGAGTGTTATTACTGTAAGATGGAAATCGCCCTTCCGAGTGAACTAAATGTGATTTATATGTGTAAATAATTATCTCATGTGTGTGTAATAAATCCTCCAGAGTCGAGTTATTTTGTCCCACAGAGTTGAGGTCCCCTCAGAGTCGAGCCTCAGAGTCGAGTTATATATCGAGTATTCTGTATTCTTCCTCTGAGTAATCTCTTGTGTCCCCTATATTTTTCCCTCTGCTGTAAATTTCATCATTTGGTTTTATTTTGTTTTTCTCCCTATTGAGTGGTATACTGTACTCCTCAGGGTGGGTTCCATTGCAGTACACCTGTGTCCATACCCGTACTCTAACTACAGTATACCCATATCCGGATACTGGTATCACAGTTCCAGAGGTTGACAACCTCCTGACTGTTGGTGGTCCTTGACCCCATGGTACAGTACACTCTCCATGTATGATTCTGGATGTTATACGTGGCTGTGATCTGTTAATTGTGTACAATATTTTTCTCACTTATTTTCTTATTTCCCCGGAAACTGTCTGAGTTACTCACTTCTCCGGTTCAAGAAATTTAAACATACTGTTTACATATTTAACACGCCTATGTACAAATCTCTTATTTTCCCCTCTCCTTTTGTTATTTTTTGTTCGTATTTCTTTCCGTCATCTGTGTGATAGTTAAAAAAAAATTTCCACTTTTCTCACTTTACCACAACACCCTTACGTAAGTCTCTCTCTTTCTTTCATCTCGCTTACTGTAAGGTCCTTTTTCTTCTATTTTTGGGTTGTTGCATCTGGATCATTGACTTTAGGGGTCATGATTCTTGATGTCAGCAACAACAACATTGCCTGTCGTTGTTGTTACGTGGTTCAGCCTCATGGATGCAACCACTGGCGTCTGCAACAGCTTCTTCCCCTGCTGTTGCCTTAAGGGGTGGGTGGCCATCGGGGTCCTACTCCTGACATCAGCAATAGCAACATTACGTGTTGTTGTTTCAGGTTGGTACTCATGTGCAGTACTAACCCCTGACATTTGCAACAGCTGAAGCTCACGTTGTTGTAGCAAGATTGGCTGGTCTCTCGCACCCCATCTGTGATGTCAGCAATGGTGATGCAATGTGTTACTATACAGAGATGTGCAGGTCTTACAGATCCCACATCTGACATCTGCAACAACAGCATCTCATGTCATTGATCTAGGGTACCGGACCTTTGGTTCCACCTGTGACGTCAGCAATGGCAACACCATGTCTTACTGTATACAGGTAGTTGGCTTCAGGGCCTATTGCTGACATCCACAATGAGAATGATTCATGTTTCCACAGCAGGAATTGAGGTTCCCCAACCCTATTTCTGATGTCTGCAACAGCAACATTACGTGTTACTGCAGGGATCTGCTGGCCTTGGGCACTTATTCCTGGCATCTGCAACTGTGACATGATACTTGGGTACTCATATCCCAGGCACCTGTGGTCAGCACCAAGGTCATGTGATGGTTCACACCCCTACCTTTTGATGTCAGCACCAGGTTACTGTCAGTCCTTTGAGTATTCCACTTGAGCCATGGGTGGTTGTTGGCATGTGGCCCTACCACCTGCTGCTCTTGTCAAAAAGGGTTAGTGTGTGTATGGGACTGATGCCTGGGAAACATCAGTCAACATGCAAACACCACCTGAGATGCTCTCTAGCCCGTGACACTGATCAGGTTGTCTGCCCGGGAAGCCCCACTGTTGATCAGCACATGGCTGCCTTAAAGCTCTAACTGCACGTTTGAATGAGTTACACTAAGCCTCAGCTGGGTTGGTTGCATAGCTGGTGTAAACGCCAGGCATTTGCAGTCAGTACTGCCTGTGTCTGACATCTGCAAGGATTCCGCAGCCTTCTTGTAAATTTCTTATCTAAATCTTCACTCATCTGTTTCATCTCTCCAAGCTGTCATACATAGATCTTCTTTAGTGTACCCGCGGTAGTGATTCCTGAGGAACCACGGCACAGCCTCTGGTTGGGCCTAGAGTGTATAAGACCCCCTGTTAAATTTCATTCACTTGAACGCCTTCATTAACTGGCTTAACGATGCCTGCGCTAGAGTCGCCATTGACCCAGAGTCCCCCTCTGTGGTCCACCCCTTTTAGTCATGTAATAAATTAGGCACCATTGAGTCCGCCTCAGCGAAGGTGTTGAGTACGCCTTGATGCATAACTGGGTTTGCCTTAGTTATTTACACTCAATGATAATTCACCCATGGCCCCTTGTACCCGTGATCCCTTAGATGTTTTTGGGTTCACCCTCAAAACATCTAGAGTAAACTCCTCTTAACTGACTGAGTGTGTCAGAATAGCACCCTTGGTACCCGTGCTCTCTCTCTTCCACTGTGTGACCTGCCAGCCTCATTTCATCTCAGTGATCCACAACCCATCCACCAGCTGTATGTAATAGATGTCAGTCAGCCACCAATTGGTACAGTGTCATTGTAATCGTTAACATTAATGATTTTGTTATGACATCACTGATTATTGTTATCAATCATTCTTTAATGACAGACGAATGACCATTGCTACTGCTGAATCATATAAGATTTGATTTTGGATGATCATGAATAAAACATACATAGACATGAGAGGTCTACATATCGATCCTTGTATGATTTTCTGAATTTTATGTCCCCCTATGACATATATGCTGAATCTAATCATGCGAATTTGTTCATTTAGGACCATTGAACAAATAATTTGATACACTTACAAAATAGTTGAAAATTTCAAGGTTCATCATAATATTTATTGCTTTCTCTGATTTCACGCAAAACAGTGGAAATTCAGCCACTTTTCAACACAAAAATGGTCATCCTTTTCAGGCTGTCTTTTATTGGCGACTTCTTCCCATTCAGGCTTCCAATACTGAGTAGGCTTCAGGCCTTTATCAAAGAGCTGCCAGTACATGCAATCGTCAATTCGGTTCTTGAAAAATTTTTATTTGGTTTTTTATGCATTTTTATGTTAACTAAATGATTTTCGCCGGAATAGCATGGGAAAAAATACTCTCGAAGTCATGAATCTGTGCCCCATTGGTTCGATTTTGTAAATGCTGAATTGAAGTAGTTTGTCCATTTTTCGATAATTTCAGCATTTGCTTCACAACTGCCGTCTTTTTTTATGCCTGGTTCAATTTGAGCTTTGAACACTTCACTAATTACTCCTGAAATATGCAAGTATTAAAGTTATCTTCAGTTATATTTCACTGATTTTGTTGCTATGTGTGACAAACAGAGCAAAAAAGAAATTATGGAACTGGAGTGCGTTGGCTTTTGTTCTGTGAATTTATGTATGCAAATGACCTGCTTACATGCACTATATTTTAATCTCCAAAAATACTTTTGTATTCCTACTTCTGAATAATTGCACACTTTCTGGATTTTTGTTGTTCACTAGGTGATTTTGACCTCTAACTTTTCGAAATGAAAATTGATTCAAATCTGTTTAATTGTCCAACAATGGTTCATGATTTTGATCAACAACAGGCCAATATCACATATTGTCATCACCCCAAATTAAGCGAGCAAAATTGTGAATGACTTTGCTAAGCGTATCACTGGTGTTTATCAAAGGATTAATTTCATCAGTTATGTTAGAACCATGAAATTCTACCTAAATAAAAGTGCATTATCCTGCAAAAATTTTTTTTGTAAAAAAGCATTTCATAAACTCATTAATAATAAGTAAATACATTTTAGAAAATGTAATTGGCCATTTTTTTTTTAGTTTTTACATGTTTCTCACATAAAAGTGAACATCCTGTTGTCTTAAATCTATTCTGTACTCAAGATTTTATCAACAAGCTTGCACTTACTGGATTTATTTCATCAAAGCAAAGAGTTCGATTTCATTTGTTCTTGATTGGCCAAATTTGTTTTTGATTGGCCAAAAGTTGCACAATGTCTCCTTTATTCAATGCGACAATTGTTTGAATTTCGATTGATTCTTCTAGCTGATTTTCAAAGGATGATGCTTCAGCAGCAATGTTTTGTTTGATTGGCAAAATTGTTTCTGATTCTACAAAACATATACATGCATACAATGTTAGTTATTATACATTTTCTATTTGATTACTGCTGTCTGCAGAAACATGTTGAGTCATATTTTTGGTTGAATTTTAGGTCACATGGGCTAATAAGGATTTATTTGTGAGTCGTTCGACTGTTTTTTTAGGCATTCATTGATCACCGCTTTTTCATTGGATAGAAAATATATCTTCCCACTATAAACACTGCCTTCCCACAACATAAATGTGACCAAATCGTCCGCAAAAAGTCGAACAGAGATGATGCTAATTTTATTATAATTTATGCAAATTAGGAGCATGTTACCTTTTTCAAGAGTCTTTTGATTCTTGGCATCAGTTACTCTTTCGTCCACTGGGAAATATTTTTCATCCAGCAAGTTGACAATGCAGGCTACATTTTTTGAATCAATTATAACAGGGTAATGAAATTTGAATTCTAGATCATGAAAGGATTTTTTTAGGAATAAAAAAATAATTTAAAAAAGAAACAAACCTTGAGCAAAATTCTGTGAGCAATTTTGCTTGAAATCTTCCAGAATAACGTTTTCCCAACAAAGCACAAGAAATTGATCCAGTATTGATATGCTTCTTGTGTTTAGCAGTGGAGGATGTTTGAGTTTCATCGATTGGTTCAGAATCCATAGTAAACACTGGAAAACTATCACAAACGCCAAAGCAAATTTAACTACAAACAGCAAAGACAATATACTGATTCTTCTGAGAAAAGCAAGTACAGCAGTAACCTGCAGAGTCAAGATTGATAGGATCTGGTAAAATCGTGATTATGAAGATCATATTGTAACCTGTGATAAAATGAATTATATATATTTCCACTTGAGATTTGGAATAGTGTTGGGATGATCCGATGATCAAATTTTGAAAATTGCAACATATTGACATTTCATATATGGCATTCAGAGCCAGCCAGAATTCAGCAAACTTTGGAATCCAGGTGACCGAAACCCCTTGGATGTTAGCATTTATTATACCTTGGTGTCTTAAAACAAATTGTTATGGCAATGTGTTGTGAAGGAAAGAAGAAAGTGACATGGCACCCTGCACTAAAGCTGATAAAGGACATCAGTAAATTTTTAGAATGCAAATTTCTGCAAGAATTTCAAAGGATGGTAAAGCGACTGATTGATGTCAAAACATGGAAAGGGACTGAATATAAACACTTTCTTTTGTATGCATTGTTGTCAATAGCTCAAAATTATTTTGCTCTTGAAAATCCTGATCTTTTCCAATGGATTTGCCAACTTGTTTTCATCACTTATGGTACTAATAAGAATATGATCAATCATCATGATATTTATGAAATGGAACAAAGAATTAGCAGTTTCGTGAAAAATGCAGCTAACTTTTTGCCAGAACAAGGGCTTGGGATTAATTTTCATGGATTAATTCACTTTCCAAAGTACATTCGGTTGTTTGGTCCTTGCCACAAATATTCTGCATTTGTTTTCGAAAGTAGCATTGGCATGTAGGCGAGACTTGTAACATCTGTACGTGGAAGCATAAAAAAAATTTGTAGAGAATATTCCCATAATAAACTGATTGCTTTTTGGGCAAATTGTCAATTACAAAAGGAAATGAATGTTGGAAATTTTTTCAAGAATTTTGTTGAATCAAAAGCACGGAACAGAATCCCACAACTGAAGGCCAATGAAACTGAATCTGATTTAGTGGAACAGTTGTTTTTGGAGCAACATTTTAATGCCATCCATGTGGCTATTGTTGAATATTCTTCACTAAAATTTAAGAGCTTATCATTTTTATGCGAAAGCAAGGCTTGAAAGCTTAATTGCTGCAATAGCTTAATTATTCTTAATGTTGTATTTGATAATATTGTGTTGATCGTGCTCCAACTCCGCCACCATCCCAACACTGCCACCATCCCATCTCCGCCACCGTCCCAACTCCGCCACTATCGTGTCCCAACACCGCCACCGTCCCAACTCCGCCACCGTCCAACTCCGCCATCATCCCAACTCCGCCGCTGTCCCAACTCCGTCACTTTCTTGTCCTAACTTTCGCAATCTTTCAAACTGACTGCTAAAAATATCATCATGAAAAGCTACTAAAATAGCTGGAACTAACGTTTCTGGGATAACTGTAGAAACATTTCCGTTTTCTATTCTGCACAAAAGATTTTCTTTGATCATGAAATTTTGATAATCTTTCATAATCCATTTTACTAAATTTTCATTGTCCAGTAACTTACCATCGACCAAAAAATCTATGAATGCTTTGCATGTGCTATCAGCCTGCTGGCCTTTTGAAAGACGTGCATTTTCTGGCAGCATATTGACTATGGCATTCACTGGAACATGATTTTCTTTTATGGGATATCGGGAGAGGAAATCAGCATTTGCATTCGATTTACCTGACCTGTACTGATTTTCCACATCGTATTGCTGTAACACTAGTCCCCAATGAGTTAATTTTGCAGAAGTTTGAGAAATATTATTTTTGAGATAAGCTAAAGGGGCATGGTCTGTGAAAAGATAACATTTTTGGCCATATATGTAAGGATGGAACTTTTTTAGAGCCCAAATAATGGCAAGGGCTTTTTGTTCAATAGTGGCATAATTAGGTTCACTTTTTGTCAGTGACCGACTGGCATATGCCACTGGATGTTCCATTCCACCTACTTTTTGAGCGAAAATTGCTTCAAGACCATTTTTGGAAGCATCCATTTGGATTATAAATGGTTTTTTGTAATCCGGAAAATGTAGAATTGGCGGATTCGTGAAAAGGGTTTTTAGTATTGTGAATGATGTGTTGCATGATTGTGACCAAAGAAATTTAGTATCTTTTTTTAATAGCTTTAAAAGTGGACTTATGATTGATGAGAAATTGTTCACAAAACGTCTGTTGTAAGATGCTAGGCCGATAAAACTCCTTAGTTCAGTGATGTTTGTTGGAACTTGAAAATTTTTGATGGAAGCAATTTTTTCTGGATCTGGTTTTATTCCCTCACTACAAATGACATACCCGAGGAAGGGTATTGCCTTCCTGAAAAAGTGGCATTTGGAGGATTTTAATTGAAGTCCCGCTTTCTTGATACGATCAAAAACAATTTTGAGGTTTTCTAAATGATTTTCGAACGTCTTGACTACCAGTAAGATATCGTCAAGGTAGACAAAACAAATTTCCCATTCCAACCCCTGCAAAATTTGTTCCATTAGCCTTTGAAAGGTAGCTGGCGCATTGCAAAGGCCAAATGGCATGACTGTGAATTCATAACGCCCCGAAAAAGTAGAAAAGGTGGTTTTTTCCTTAGAGCTATCCTGCAGCTCAATCTGCCAATAATCGGATGCTAGATCTGAGGTTGAGAAGAATTTAGAACCACCTATAGTATCTAATATGTCGTCAATACGAGGCAGGGGGTAACTGTCTTTCTTTGTTACCTTATTCAAGCATCTATAATCCACACAAAATCGTGTTGTATGGTCCTTTTTGCTGACCAATAATGGTGGAAACGACCAAGCACTGCTTGATGGTCGAACCAATCCATTTTCGAGCATTTTTGTAACATGATCCTCGATTTGCTGCCTTTGATGGTATGGCATTCAATAAGGCAGTAATTTTATTGGAGCACTATCGCCTGTGTCAATGGAGTGCTTTAGGAGGCTGGTGCGTCTCAAATCATTTGCATTCAATGCGAACATATCTTGAAAATCTTTCAAAAATTTATTTATTATAAGTAGTAAGGCCGGCCCGTATAGGTCGTACGCTTAAGGATACTCCTATCTTTTGTGTACGACCTATAATTTGTCACTTTTTTTCGATTTATAGGTCGTACAGTAAACATACACGTTTTGCTTTTGTCAGATTTACAGGTCGTACAGTAAACATATACGGTTAATTTCTTTGTCGATTTATAGGTCGTACAGTAAACATATAGGTCGATTTATAGGTCGTACGGTTAAAAATGTATGTTCTAGAGTTACCGTAATAGTAGAATTACGGTAATTTTTCGATTCTGGTAATAAATGTGTTATTGTGCGTGGAAAAGGAAAATCAATGATGAACGCAAAAAGGAAAACTAAAATGAACAAAAAAATGAAAAAGAAATAAAAAGCGATTGTGTGTAAAAATGGCTTCTCCCGTGGGCAGGAGAAGCCTTTCAAAAATTTGCGCCCCTGGACCCCCTTTGACAAAAGGGGGCCACCTGCAGGCGTAAATATGCTCGGAGGCCCCATTCCTGAACGATCGTTCAAGTCAATCTCAAACGGTCAAATTTGTCAGTAATGGTCTGTTTAATGAGTAAATTCTCGGGAGAGTCATTACGAGATGAAACATTATCCTTACGGGTGCATGCGTATAAATTTTGATGTTCTGCCAAAAATGACCAAGAAGGTCTTTTATAAAAAATGATCAAAAATAGTCGTAAAAGACATGTAGAAAAAAGAAAAAATCTTTGCATATCAAAAAGAAAAATTTTTAATTCGATGCAACATTCTACTTTATTGTAAAATTATTTAGTCCAACCATAAGGAAATGTACAAAAATTACGTTTCAAAATACGTTTATCATATACTATACGAAATTTTTTCAAAGTTTTACGAGTAACAACTTTACGATCTTGCTGACGCTCTATACGGAGACTATGTACATCTACTTCTTCTTTTCCATTGTTTTTTACAAAAGCAAAAACCATTCGACGAAGCGAATAAAAATTAACTTTTTTCATAGTATCTGATGACAAAGTTATACCGCGGACTTTGATTACGTGACGGTATTGGTCTGTAGAGGGACTGTACAACCTGTAGGCGTAATTTTTAGGACCTCCACTAACAAATTCGGTAATGTAAGATCCAGAGCCATATTCACGTAACTCGTCAGTCATTTCACCAAGACACCAACCAGTGGGTACTTGATATTGTTGTTTGTCAACTGTTGACAGGTAAATAATACTATCCGTGTCAAAATACAATACTCGACTTTTTAATCGCTCAATGTAAGAATATAACTTTAATCGAGCTTGAGCCGTCGTATAAGCTGCAATAACAGCGTTAGTATTTCCCATGACTTCGGCAAAATCATCATGTTGACAATATGTTGTTGACACCAATTGTTCATTGATTAGTCTAACATTCTTAATAATATTGGCGACATTCATTACAAGTTCAAAATATTCTTTGGGTGCATTCTGGATAACAGTCTTATCCATATTGTTTCGTTGACCAAACTAAAAAACATAAAAATAGTTAAATGAAATACAAAAAAACTATGCATAGTTACTTTTCCCCAGAAAGAATTTAGCATTAATTTAGCCAAAGCCCTCTTTCCAGGATTTTTTAAAATTTTTGAAGAATCCAATGAAATATTCTCACGATTGTAGACCTCCATCTTGTATTCACGTTTTTGCTCATCTGTCTGAGCTTTAGCAGGATAGCCTTCACTCTCCTATAAAAATTACAATCAAATTCTGTCACATTTACATAATATAAAATTTACTAGTTTCATTTTCATAAAGGTATTGACGTATTGAGTAAATAAACCACCAGTGGGGTTTTTGGTTGGATGATATTGCTCAATGTTATCATAATGCCAAACCTCGAAAATCTTGAGGATCTGAAACAAAAATAATATACATAGAAAAAGAACCATTACCGTAACAATATACCTTATATCCCTTCTCTAAGGCTTTATATAATTCCATCGTAACCCATGTACCGTCTAATGCTCTGTCTTGGTCGTTATGCACGCATGCGGTCTTTTGTGAATCATGCGTGCAAGTTTTGCATAAAGGAAACAATAATTTACCGCCATGTCGATACGGTAAAACAGGATGTAAGAGTTTGGGAGGTGGTAAAACCTTACACTTGATTAACCCCTCATAAGGTTGTGACATTGAACTGACCTCTTCAAAATCTTCAGTAAAGATTTTTGGATGACCTGTAGGGTATTTCCCATATTTGTTGACAAACGGGTATAAACTGCATACATCTACATAATTGATCTTTTCTGCAGGTGTACCATCTTGATTGTACTTAATTTTATGATACAGTTTTACAGCATTAGTGCGACCACTGAAGAAAGCTAAAACAAGAAAACTTTTGACAAAATAAAAAAGAACAATTCAAGATTTTACCTTCTCGAGGATTTATAGGTTCCAGTATTTTGACTGTATCAAAAAATGTTTTCATTTCGGGATCTGAGTGAAGTTGTTGTAAAAGTTCGCACTCCCACATTTCCACTACGCTATAACCGAGTGATTGAAGTTCCATAACACGGTTAAAAGTGCGCTCATATGCATCGACTGCTTTTGTATTATTATCGGCTGTTAATTGATATCTATTTTTCATACATTTAGGGCAACCATGCCAATAACAACCGTGAAATTCATAAATTGTGGTGTCTTAATGAGCAAACATATAGATATTAAAATTTCAAAAATTTGAACAAAATTACCTGATAAACCATCAACTTTGTATCTTCCAATTTGAATTTTGCCACCATTAAGTTTATGTCGAATATACAGGTTTTCATTTTTATGGACTAACCATTTCAACCATTTTAAGGCTATAACAGATTGTCTTTCTTCTTTACCATAACCTTTGTATGGTATTACACCAATAGTATCTGGCTTCAAAAATAAACGTCGGAAAACTAAGTTGCAAGCACTAGCAATGGTTATTGAATTTTCAAAAGGATCGACATTTGTTTCTTCCATAAAAATATCGCGAAATTTCATACAACATTGTCGTAAAACTTGCACATCGCTACGACAGTAGTCAATTAACTCATTATCAAAATTAAATTGACAACCCTAAACAATGATGCATTTAAATGCAAAACTTTATACTTTTGCAAACTTACTGCTTCAAGCTTTTGATTATACCACTCCAGAAACGTGGCACGAGCCGCAGGTTTCATAGCATTGTAACCGTACATATTGGGTGATGGATATGAGCCAATATATCCGTAATTTTCTTTTCTGTTGAAGAAATGAGGGAAATATCCTTTACATATTTCACTTATTCCAAATGTTTTCGGTAAAGCAGCCAAAGGCATCGGAAGAAAGTTCAGAGAATCAATAATTTTTATCGACTCTACTTTGATACACATCAACTCTAAACCTAAAAATAAATAAATAGATGAAAATGAAAAACTATAAACAATTTACTAATTCACCCTTATTAATGATATGTAGTTTATGATGTCCATTACGATACAAAAACTGCATTATAAATTGTCCATCGAATCCTCGAGAATTATGCGCTATTGCAGTAATGTTTTTCATACCTTTTGCAAAAAGGTATTCGCAGAAATCATTTAGACATGTAGATCCTTTGAAAATACGTTCGCGTTGACCGCATGTATTGCAGTAAAAATTTCCCTCTTTTTGACGACACTGATCGCATACAGTATGGACAACACATAAATTTGGTTCATGTTCGAACACATCCCCTAATTCGCTTTGTCGTAGAATTTTTTCCTGTGTAGTCTCAAAATCATAAAAAACAAATTTTTGATTAACAGGACATTTATCAGTAATTCCTGTTTCATTATCATCTAGACACTCATCCTCATCAACATTTGTTTCAAATATATCTTCTTCCTCTTCAATTTGCTCGCTACCAACAGGTTGCATAAAACATAAATGATCTAAAATAAAAATTTTCATATAAAATAAAATAAAATAAAATAATTACACCATATCTAATACCTTTTTTAGGTACGCTTTTCTTGCATGTTTTACATTCAAAATAACCGCAATTATGGGGATTAGAATGTGCTCATCGAACCAGTGTATCACATTGTTCGCACACTTTGAAACGATCGAAAATAGATAAACCTGTTTTTTGACGTTTGGATTGACCTCTTTGAGTAAAAACAAGCTTGTGTTGAGCAAAACACTTATCGTTTTTAAAATATCGCAGACAATCTTTGCATTTTCGAGCATTAAATTGATTACATGGGGGTGTATTGTAACACAGAGGACAAACGTTTCTGCATCTGTGTTCCATTTTGTTGTTGTAGGCCAGATCGCAATGAGGACAAAAGTAGCTGCGGTCAAAAAATCCAGGCATCTTTGTAATGACGGAGTAATGGTTATCATGGTGGTAAATATTCAAAACATGCGTTGCTTCAGGTCCTTAAAACTCTAAATACGTACACAATAACAGAAAAATAAAAAACTCTAACCTCTAAATATTAAATCTTTAAAGCGTTCTCTGCTAAAAACTTTGATTTGATAATTGGGTAATAAAACAGTTTGCAATTGTTCCCACTGATGAAAACCGCAAGCTCCTTGATGATTAGCTAAGCCTGCTAAGGTCATCAGTTCTTTAGCAACCTTTGTTTGCAGCAGATGTGACTTGTCAGACTTTCGAATACTTTCCCATTTGTGCTCAGCATTCTTATCTTTTTTATGAATGTAAGCTCTAGCAACAACTAGAGCTCTAGCAAAACATAAATCATCCGTGTTGCTGATTTGAATAATACAGCGTTTATCTTTTAGAAAATCATTATGTTTTAAATATTGATGAGCATTGTGAATACCTTAAATAAATAAATAAATAAATAAAAATCTTACATAAGTAATTTTAATCAGCTTACCGCTACCCGCAGGCGGTGTTACAACAATGGTACGAATTGTAAACTGACGACTATCAATTTGTATTTGCTCATTTGATTGAAGAACTGCATTAAGAGTGTTTACAATCAAATCTCCAGTTAAAGCATGTTTCGGTCTAAAAGGTATCAAAACACAACCTTTTGTCAAATCTGGATGGTCAAAGGAAAACCCTATAAACGCATTATCAGCGACATTCTCAGGAATTCGCTCTACTATACGTTGAAATGTTGGCACTATTTGAGCATTTAAATCATCCATATGTTCAGTATTACGAAAGTTCACAGAGTACTCGGGACCTTCGGTATTAAAACGCCTAATATTTACAGTACTGGGTTGACCTAGTTCGAAAAAATCATCCGCAACAAAAGATGCATTCGTTACACCTCCACTACCCCCGCCGCCACCACCAATTTGAACTGTTTCGTAAATTTCTTCCTCATCAGAACTGTAAGGCGTATAACTTTTGTATTGATCATCTTCATCATCATAATCTAAAACAGTTCCTTCTTCTTCTTCTTCTTCCAAAATATTATTATTATCGAGTGTTTCTTCTTCTTCTTTCTCAGAAGTAATATTCTCTGAAGACTCATTCACTATTGTTTCATCGTCGTCTTCATCGGAAGTAATATCTTCTAAAATTTCCATAGGCATGTCGTCTTCGTCCGAAGTAATATCCTCATAAATAGGTTTCATTATAAAAAATTATCTAAACTAGAAAATATAAAAACTATAAACTAGAAAAATAGAAAACAACCTATTCATCAAAAACTTATACAGTAATAATAATAATAATAGAAAATTTTTATAAATCAGCAAAAACTATTAATTTTATGGTAGAGATTTAATTATTGTTTACGAGGTTAATACTTTTCTTTTTTATGATGGGAAAGCTTTAAAGACCTCTATAACTCATGAACACCTGCCCATATCATTTCTTTAGCTTATTTTATTAGCATATAACCAGTTAAAACCAGTTGAAAACCTGTTTTACTGTACAACCCTAGTATTTTTGTTTTGATTCTTGAAGCTATAAAATAACTGTAATAGCTGCTTATAACCCTGTTGCACCATCTTTTCTTTTTATGTGGAAAAGCTTTAAAGACCATTATAACTCATGCGCACGTGGCTATATTGCTTCTATAGCTTTGACCTTGATAATTACTATAACACATAAAACACATATATTTTTCTAGCTTTGATCTCAAAGGTTACCGTACCACATAAACACATTTTATTTTATTTTTGTAGAACAAAGCTCCTCCTCTCATATACTCCTCAGAATAGTAGAATACTGTAGGATATATGTCTTGAATATTTATTATGCTTATAACTCCTCCTCTTACAGCTATAAGCTATATATCTTGGTTATTTTATTATAACTATAACCTCCTTTTACTCAAAATTTTGAACACTTTATACATTTATCTGTTTTGTTGCTACAAAAACTACTTGCTTCTTCTCTCTCTCTCTCTTTAATATTTCTTCAAGAATTTTCAAAAATGGAACACCAGTTTATGTTAGACGAAAACATAGCATTATTTGTAGTGGTTGAAGGTAGATACGTGTCAATCTATTTTCGTAACGTCGACCCTAAAACAAAAGAGGCGTACGGTCGCGGATTCAAGCTCATTTTACCACAATACGGTATACTAGGTCGCAATGTCAATATTATTGAAAAGACATTTTCACATGGAGGTCAATGCGGCATCAACCTTGGCTATAAAATGCTGGTCGAGAGCGACGGGGTTACAGTACGATTTAACAATTTGTTTAATGGAACGACATGGTGTTTATCTAAAGAAGTGAGTTGATATATGAATTCTTTCTTTCTTTCTTTTAAAATATAATGTTTTATTCTTTAGCAATTTTGGCGCTGGACTAATATGATACATGAGATAGCTCCAGCTATTTCAAACGAGTACAACACTTTAGCAGCAAATTTCCAGCTAGCGATAAAATGCAAAACAAACGAAAACGACGACGTAGCTGGAAAAAATGGTTCTACCCTGAAAATCGTTAAAGAAGAAGAAGTCGGTGCAGATAAGAAAATTATAAAAGAAGAAGAAGAAGGGATTCATGCTACAAAATTCACCGGAGAACAAAGCAATGCTCGTGAAGATCAAAAGGAAGCTAACGTTCAAATGTCGTTTATTAATGATCTCTTCATCAATTGTTTCAATGATCCAGACTACAATTCAACGTCGGATACCAATTCGTTGGACGCCGAAACCAGACGTATTTGTGAGTTACGTGTTCCGGGTTTAGATATTCCATGGTTTTTTGATGAGCAAGTAGTAAAAGGTGAAAAATTATTTATAATTATATGTGCTGAGTTAGTTATACAAAACATCTTTAATGGGTGTATTTTTGATTGTTATTGCGCGAAAGAGGTAGGAATTGTTGAGGATCATCAGTGTCCAGCTTGTAATTCCATATATAATATCACAATTACACCAACAGTTAATCGTTTATATGAAAAGATGGGACTTATCATTGACTGTTTTGAATATGTTATAGGTGAAGTTCAAGGTTATTACAGTCTTCGCGCTTTTAAACAGATGATTGACATATTTAGATGTATACCACTTACAAGTACTGGCCGTAAAATTCTTAAGGATACTGTAGCTTGTTTTATTGATGAAGGTTATCATTATGATTTTGATGATGCTGTTGTTATCAAAACACTACGCGATTTTATTAACAGTAAATTGTAAAAGTTTTGCTTACATTCATTCATTCATTCATTCATTCATTACAGCTTGTATGTTTTAATTAGATATATTTTGATTGCTTATGTAATTGCTTACGTATTTGTTTGTTTGTTATATAATTTCATACATACATACATACATTGCGCGTATATTTTGCATACAGTAATGCTATTCTATTTTATATAATCATCTATCTTTATGTTTTACATGTGCACTGTTTTATATTGTAATTTTGATAATTATGTAACATTTTGTTTTAAATAATAATAAAAATCATTTTAAAAATTGTTCAAGTAAAAAGGTGGTTGGTTTTTGTTGTTGTCAAAAAGAGATGTCAAATGATGATGATGAAAAGTTTTATATATGGAAACATCCATTTAACTGTATAGTTTCTGCTCCAACAAAATCAGGAAAAACACAATTTGTTAAAAAACTTGTAATTTTTGCTAAAGAAATGCTTCACCCTGCTCCTGTGAAAATTTATTGGTGTTATTTGGAATGGCAAGAAGCTTACGATGAATTAGTTCAGAAATGTTCTTATGTAGAAATTATTCAAGGTTCGCCTGATTTGAATGAACTTCAGAAAAGTAAAGATACACCTAAATTATTAATTATGGATGATATGATGCAAGAGATGAAGAATGATCAAAGTTTAACTCAACTTTTTACTAAAGGATCGCATCATTGGAATATATCAATTATACATATAGTTCAGAATGCCTTTTTTGATGGAATGCGTACGAGTAGGATAAACGCTCAATATTTAATTCTTTTAAAAAACCCAAGCGATAGATTACATGTCCGCACTCTGGCTCGACAGATTTTTCCAACTACCTCAAATTATTTCATAGAAGCGTATGAGGATGCTACTAGTAAACCATACGGTTATTTATTAATAGATCTTACACAGACATGTCCTGAAAAATATCGACTTAGATCTAATATATTCCCCGACAATGATCATATGATTTTGTATACACCTAAATGATTCATCATTTTTACAAAAAACTTTATACAGGTTAGTCGGATCCTATTATTTTAGCGATATGATATACAGTAAACACATTTTTTTAAACACTCTCGCTGTGATCCTTTTCATAGCTGTTTTTATTGTATGGTTACAATACCCTTTTCAATTTTATGAAAATGAAGAAGAACCTGTAAATGTTACAGATTTTACGATACCAAACACAAAAAATGTTACAGATTTTATTATACCAAACACAAAAATGTTACAGATCAGAAATTATTATTATTATTACGGGAAAATTATAAATTACATATAATACCCTTACTACGTTATGTAGAAAAAATTTTACATTGTCCTCAGAATGCCGGACAATTTATGCAATTACGAGCGTGTTTCAAAATATATATTTTCAATCTTGTCGTATTTTCTTGTTGTAGTCGAAGCAGTAAATTTCAAAACTTGTACATCAATGGAAGTAGATTACGATATATTGATACGATAGCTTTATTACATAATCAGAAAAAAATATTATACCCTTCATCAGTCTAGTCGAGAATTTTGAAGAGGTTGGTCGTTTTTCTATAATTCGTTTGTTTTGTGACAATTACGATGTCAGCTGCATTTGAAGTTTTTGTCAGAATGGTGCAAAATAAAGTAAAAGGTAAAAATTTATATCTCTTCTTTAACTATTTATAAAACTATAGTATTTTTATTTAAGGTAAAATACTAAACAACAAACAGAAATGCGAAATAGCTGATTTGTTTTGGACTCGTTTCTCACCCGAAGCCAAGATTTTTTACAAAGACATAGCTAAGGCGTGCAACCATTTACGGCGTGAAGTTGGTTTACCTATGGGACGTAAAAAAGTTACACAATTTTGGTGTTTTGCTAGACTATTACTGACGGAGTTGGATATGGTCGAAACTCGCGCTATTTTTGTAGAAGATCTTTTTTTAAAACTAGATACAGCTCATAAACTATTTTTTATGAATATGAATAACTTGTGTGCTTTTTCTAGACGCGAAGAGTTGAATATCGTCATACAAAATGAAGCTTCATTACTATCTTAATGTAATACAATAAATATTTCAATGTTTACTCATCATTTGGTCATTATTGTAAATTTTTTTTGTACTGTACGGTCTGTTTTGTATGGCTTCTAGATTAAAGAAATGTATTCACGAGCTCAATGTGTTAAAAAATTCAAATCGTGTTCAAAGACGTGCTTTTCTTCAACATTCTTCCCCCGATTTGATCTGTTGTATATGTGAAATTTGTTTGAACATTTTGAACAATAATATTCCTATTAATTCAAACTTAAAAAAGAAATTGGCCAAACATAAATTATTGCTCAGAGATTTAGCTACTAGACACGAAAAAAACAAGAAAAAAGATTTACATAATAAACGTGTAAGAATTGTTCAAAGTGGTGGAGCATTTTTACCTCTAGTACTACCCGTTTTATTATCTACATTAGCAAGTTTTGTTACAGAGAAATTATTATAGAATGAAATTTGCTAATAAATTTGCTCTTATACATCAGGAGGTTCTGAATAAACTGAATAACTCTCAGGTTTCTTCTTCTTCGAGGACGACGAGTTCAAATGAAAAGACAGGTATAGCTAAGCAAGTTGACATGTATCGTAACGAGCTAGAGCGCATTTTGAAAGATAATACGTTAACACCTGAAGAACAATACAAAATGTACTCGCAACTATTTTCACAATATTTAACTTTTAAACATGAAAAGGCTCAACCTACTACAGTGATTTTAAAACAAAAAGTTATTGATAACGAAGAAGATGAGAAGGATATTGACGATTTGAAACAAAAAGAAAAAAATTGGTTGAACGATGAAAAGTTACTTAGCAGTATTCCTAAACAGTTTAAACGCTCGGCATCCTTATTATTGGAGCATGTGCGACGTAACCCTAGTATAAATGTTAATAAGCAAGGTGAAGTATTAATTGATGGAAAATTAATTGAAGGATCACATATTATTGATTTATTACATGATTTGTCTCGTAAACGTTCAAAAATTACGCAAACGCTTGGAGTAGATGAGTTTGTTAATGCTTTGAAAAAATATAATGTACCATTAGAGGCTATAGGAAACCCATTACGTAAAATTTTATTCACTTTACCTCGGAAACTCTCCTACCATACACCTCCGGAAGAATCAGATGATCATGCAGTTAGTAGTGTCAAGCGGTTGAATAAACCACTTGTGAAAGGTGTTGATTTATTTTCAAGTGGTGCCGAGGAAGATATCAAAGACGATTCATTCTTTAATAAAGGAAACTCGACAGAAAAGAAGATACGGCGCAAAGCTAGAGCACTTAGACGGTATACTCCTTTGTACTAGAGCGATGAACACCTTACTTTCGAAATTATACAAAAATTTACACGGAAATCCCTCAGCTTTTTCTAGTATTGAAAAATTATATGCTGAAGCTAGAAAGCATCGTAAAACAATTACACGTAAAAATGTTAAAGATTGGCTTTCAAAACAAGATAGTTATACTCTACATAAACAAGTCAACAAAAAATTTTCACGTAATCGTATTTATGTTACAGCTATGGATCAACAATGGGAAATTGATTTGGCAGATATGTCTTCTTTAGCAGATTTTAACGATGGATACAAATTTATGCTTACATGTATAGATGTATTAAGTAAATACGCATGGGTTGAACCCTTAAAATCAAAACACTCAAAGAATGTTTGCGATGCTTTTCAAAATATTTTAAAAAGAGGTTGAATCCCTTGGAGAGTGCGCAGCGATAAAGGAAAAGAATTTGTCAACAAAGATTTCCAAAAATTATTGAAAACTAACGACATACATTTTTTTACTTCTCAAAACGAAGACATTAAATGTTCAATAGTGGAACGGTTTAATAGAACTTTAAAAACTAAATTATTTAAATATTTTACAGAGTTTACCACTTATAAATGGATTGATATTTTACCCGCAGTTGTTTCCAACTACAATCACTCTGTTCATAGATCTATTAAGGAAAAACCTATTAATGTAGATTATTCTAACGAAAAAATTATATGGCAAAGACTCTACCCTGAAAGATTATACACTAGAAAGTCTAAGATTGATATAGGAGATTACGTGCGAATGAGTAAACATAGAGGTGTATTTGACAAAGGTTATTTACCTCAATGGAGTGAAGAAGTTTTCAAAGTAAAACATGTTGTGAAGACCCGAAATCATATACTTTATACAATTCAAGATCTGGAAGGCGAAGATATAGAAGGACGTTTTTATGAAAAAGAACTACAGAAAGAATACAAAATTGAAAAGGTTTTGAAGACTAAACGATTACCAGATGGTCAGAATAGAGTACTTGTGAAGTGGTGGGGTTATCCTGAAAAATTCAACAGTTGGATTTTAGAAAAGGATATACAAAACGACGTCGAAGACGATTACGATGAACAACTTTGAATTGACATATTATGCTCAACAAGATGAGCTATTATCACAAAATTTTTTAGGAGTTTTTGCTTGCGATACTCTACCGAAGATAGTTAAAAGACCCGCAGCTTTAATTGCAAACATCGATACATCTTTTCAAAAAGGAAGTCATTGGATAGCTATGTATTTTGATAATGCTAACTCTGTATATTATTTTGATTCTTATGGCTTACCACCAGTTATTCCTGCTTTTATAAATTATATTAACAAAAATGCTTTAATAATATATACAAATAAGAAACATTTACAAAATTTCAATAGTAGGGTTTGTGGTATATATACTTTATATTTTTTGTATTATAAAGTGTGACATGTTCCTATGTATAAAATGTTTAAAAGTTTCAGTAACACAAATTTTGTTTATAATGATAGATTGATTTGTAAGTTTTTTCATTGTAAATTTTCTGTAAAAGGTCACTTGCGAAATAAATTATGTACACGTTTGTAAAAAGTTAACTCCTTCTATATGTATTTATATATATAAATTTTACTTCACTTTGATAGCTCCGCCTCCTTCATATTTTTGTATAATTTTATTGGTTATTTTAGTAGCTCCGCCTTTTTATAAATTTATAACTGAGTGTTTAGTTGTTAAATAAAAATTTTTTATTTTGAAATGGATAGTAGTAATAGTACGCATTCAGAAACGTCTCGCATTAGCGTTTGGGAGTTTTTTGGAAAACGTCTACCTCGAAACGAAGTGGTTTTCTTCAGTCACGTCATACTAATATACATTGTAGTCATTACAGCTATAATAAATTTATCTCTCTACAATAATAATACACAATTGTGGGTTGGTCTTTTGTGCGCTTGTATAGGATATTTATTACCTAGCCCCGTACCAACCGTATTACAGTCATCTAATTCATTGAAGACCGTACCTATAGCAACAGCAAACAACATTATAAATAATGACAACCTTTGAAGATCAATTTTATATCACATTACCTAGTAATAGCAAAAATGGAAACAAACCCTCTGATTTTTCAGCCCATCTACCTTACCGTTTAAAACTAGATGGAAGCTGGGAGGTAGGACTAAGTGAAATAATATACCCCTATAGTTGGGCTACATTTACCAATCATGGTGGAGATAATGTAATAACGTTAACTACGGATGGTGTCGGAAATAAGGTCAAAAAAATTAAAGTAATAGTTTTTGAAAAACATTACTTTACCATATCTGAATTAATTGAAGAGTTGAATGCAAAAGTTGGAGCAGCTATTGCTGGAACTAACATGGAAATCATGTTTTCATACAATGAACATAGTAGAGGATTAGTTAATTTGAAAATAAAAAGTGGTACAATCTTACGTAAAATCGAAATAAGCAAACGATTAATGGAGCTTCTCGGATTTGGCGCTACCAATACTGAGGCCTATGCAACTGCTGATGATTTTTTAAATAGAGCTGTGAATATTAACTTATATACTGTTGGAGAGAAACCTCCAAAAAATTCTAACACACATATTCCACCATCCAAAGCTGTTTTTCTTGCCAAGCCTGGAACAAATCATTTATACATGTTAGGCATTCAACCACCAAATTTGAATGATTTACAGAATTTTTATGTTTACTGTAATATTATTGAAAATCAGATTGTTGGAAATACTTTAGCACCGCTTTTACGTATAGTAAATGTTCAGGGAAAATACAAAGATAATGTGAGTCGATTATATGAAACACCTCACTATATACCCATTCAATTAAAAGAAATTACAGTACTCGAGATTAATATAAAAAACAGTATGAATGAGCTTATACCCTTTCAGTTTGGGAATGTTATAGTTAAATTACATTTTTGGCGACGTACTCCTTTATTCCTATAATCATAGTATCAAATTTTTATTTATTCATTCATTCATTTGCATTTGGACACATTGTCGTCAGGTTGAATTTTCGCAAATGCTCTTAATTAATTAATTCATTTAGTTGTTCCTTCTGATTTTCAAAGCAGAATATGCATACCTTATTTATCCCTGAAACCGTTGATTACTGGATCAAAATTTATCAACACAGCATTCAAGATAATCTATTTCAGTTAGGTGGTACCCTAGAAGGTTTCTGAGCAGCATACCCGTATTATTATAGACATCAAGGAGCTGGAGTTGGTAATTTTTTTAAGAGTTTGTGGCCTCTAGCTTTGCCTTTGTTAAAATCTGCAGGAAAGCATGCACTTGCTGCAGGTTCCAAAATTGCAGGCGATGTTGTAGAAGGCCGTTCTTTTAAAGAAAGTGTTGCTGAGCATGGACGAAACGCAGCTGGCAGCTTATTACACGAAATGGGCGAACGCATTCATAAAAGAAAAGGTTTAGGGAAGCGTAAACATATAAATTCTACGATACATATAAAAAGCAATAAAAAGTTAAATGATGGTCAGCGTCAACAACATCAACATCAAAAACAACATAAACGTAAGCACCTGAAACAATGTTCCTCATTCTTAAAAAAGACTCCATGTAGAGTAGTCAGTTTCAAGGATATCTATTCAAAATGAGTAAATTTATTGATGCTGCATCGTCTCCTAGTAGTAAAACGGAGTTAGATTTATTTACCTTACCTCCAACACAAGTTGCTATTCATAGAAGTTTTTGGTCTGAAATTCAGTTACAAAATCCTTGTACTAATGAAGGACCTTACGAGTTTGTTATTTCACCTGATTCATATATGTTGGACTTATCAAAAAATTTTGTATATTTTACTATTCGAATTACGAAAGATAATGGCGCTGCTTGCACTTTAACAGCAGATGCCAACAACAATATCAGTGGTAACATTGTGGCGCCAATTAATTTGATCGGCAAAACATTTTTTAAACAGATCAAGATGTACTTAAATGGAAAATTAATATCTGACAGGTAAGTTTTATAATTAAATGTATGTTTACATTTTTTAATTTTAACATTTTAACATTTCAGTGGGGATAGATACGCTTACAGATCTTATTTAGAAACGGAATTGAACTATGGTCGTGATGCTAAGTCGACACATGTTTCAGCTGCTGGTTATGCTTTTGAAAATGGCGATGTTCTTGATATAAAGAAAAACAAGGGTGCTTTGGAAAGAGTTCAGATGTTCAAAAACAGTGCAGTTGTTGAATTAATGGCTCCTATACAAGCCAATCTATTTATGCAAGAACGTTTTCTATTGAATCAATGTACTTTGAAAATTGATTTATACAGACATAGAGATGATTTTTGCTTGCAAAAATTTATATCTACTGACAACGAAGCTTATAAAATCGAAGTTAAAAGCATTTATTAAAAAAGTTGAAGTTGCGGATAATATCAATCTAGCTATTGAATCCATGTTACAAAATACAGCTGCAAAATACCCTATTCCTCGATGTCATGTTACAAGTCTATACATAACAACTAGTCATCGCTCAGCTCCTCTGAACTCATTGTTCACAGGTCCTTTACCTCATTGTCTCGTTGTGGCGCTCGTTGATGGTTCGGCTGCTAGGGGTGATTATAATCAAAGCCCCTTCAATTTTAAGCATTTCGGATTAAACGAGATTAAAATAACAAGTGGTACTACAACCTTACCTACAACACCATATATGCTAAATTTTAAAGAAAACAAATATTTGCGCACTTTTGTACAATTATTTGAGGGTGTAGGAATCGGTACAGATAACAAGGGTAATGAAATTACTCGAAATTCTTTTACAACGCATAACACGGTTTTTGTTTTTGATTTGACTCCTTGCGGTATGGATGGTAATTTTTGGGAACTAGTACGTGAAGGAACCACTAGTTTACAGATGAATTTTGGAGAGGATATACCAGATGGCGGTATTGAAGCACTTATATACACAGAATTTGACTCTCTCGTAATGATTGATAAAAATCGTGAAACCTTTACAGATTATAGTATTTAAATACGTTATATTTATATGTACATTTCATCTCATTTTTTTATAATAAAAAATCACTTATAGTTGTTGTTGTTTATACACTCCTTCTCTTTAGCTATTGTTTAGAAATATTCTTTTAATTTATTCCTAATTATAAATGAACTTCCTTTTATTACTCCTTCTTTCCTTTATTTTCTCCTTTAATTCTACAGTACTACGTAATTATCTTGTACGTTCTTTTTACCCTAAGACCTGTTTGTGCATATTCTCTACATATCGTTTACTCGTGCATCTCTAAATATCTGACTACAGTAAACCCTTTTTTTATATTCCCGAAGTTGACACATACACACGCACTCATAGTAGAACTCTAAAGAAATTACCTTTACTATTAAACGCAATAAATAAAAAATTTTATTAATTTTAATTCAATTTAATTTATTTGAAACAAAATATATATATACAAAATTTAAAACAAAATAGAATAAATTATACATATATACAAAATTTAAAAACAAAATAAAATATACATATATACACTTGTCTTCGCCGCCGCCGCCGTCGCACCCCCACGCTAAAGGTTTCACGCGTATCCACTAGTACTCTGCGTTGATACCACTGCT